>JBCNJP010007015.1:0-16815 GCA_039602395.1 Deinandra increscens subsp. villosa | reverse complement strand
TATTACAATTGTTATAGATAGGTATAGCGCACTACAAATTTAAATATTAAATTGATACCTGGAACATCTTGTGTATTATGGTCATCATGATCCATCTTTAGGAACTTTTTAGTTAATGTAGAAAAAACAATTGTGTTAGTATTTTGTAATGAATAAATATTAACTTAAGACACATAATAATTTTTTAACTTACATATGTAGCTCATCTAATGTTTTGATATCATAATTAGTAAATTAACCTTGTCTTTTTATAAATTAATGACGTGAAATGGGTCAGTTTGTAATGTCGAATGTCTTAGTTGAATGTGTGAAACCAAACTACTAATATAAAACACATAAACTGCAATATAACAGACACATAATATAATGTAATAAGTTACAAAGTGTGGCTGTTGAAGTAATAACAACAATTACAAGCATGCGACGAAAAAAAACAACGATTGTTCATTGATCCCGTAAGACTTCTTGATAAACAACATTTGACGTGTATACCCCATCTCTTCTAAAATCTTTGGCCATATGCACTAATATCTTTGTATTTTCCCGTGATATCCCTCTTGACAATGCCACGTATAGTTGTCCATGCGAAAAAAACAGAATCTGGTAGATAAACACCAACGTGCGGAATTGTTTGACCTTGAGCTTTATTGATTGTCATGGCAAAGCTAAGTCGAACGGGAAACTGTTTTCTTTTCAATTTGAACGGGAACATGTCTTCTTCAGAAAGAGACAGAGGGATTCTTGGCAAAAACACTCGTTTTCCAATATGTTGGCCAACGGCTATTTCGGCATCAATAACATTGCGCTGGAAACCTTTGCATATCAATCTTGTGCCATTACATAGACCATGTGATGGATCTATATTCCGTAGCAATATTATGGGACATCCAACTTTTAGACGAAGTCTATGAGGCGGTAAACCACTCACATTTAGCGTGTTTAAGAACTCGACCGGATATAAGTTGTTGCAATCGTCTTCAGCCTCGTCAAAACTATAATAAACTTTTTCCTCCCCTACAAAATTGCCAATCATCTGATCATTAATCTCATCAACACTCTCATTCTTAGTGGATAAAATTGCTCTTGAGATTACATAATCCGAGGAATGCATATTATCTTGAAGTGATGGAAAGATGGCATCGATCAATTCTTTTATAGAGTTTTCTCGGACAGTGGATGGAATTGTCATCGAATCAGGAATGCGGATAAAGCTTCCTTCGATCGATTCTTCGGTTCCATTACCAACTCTTAAAAGAAAATCAGAAAACCATGGATCATTAAGTGCTCTCATGTTTATGGTTAACCGCATTACTCTAGTCAAAGACCAAAGAGGCGACATGCGTAAGCTGGCGTCCACAATCTGTGCTCGAGTGCCACGTTTAACGACCGGCAACACCTGTCTGAAATCGCCTCCCGTAACCACTATCTTTCCACCAAATGGGAGCCTAACGCCTATAATGTCTTGCAAAGTTCGATTGACCGCCTCTATCGCATGTCGCTTTGCCATCGATGCTTCATCCCAAATGATTATTTTGCATGACCTAATTACTTCAGCAGCTCCACTTTGTTTATTGATGTTGCACATAGAGTTATTTTCAAGTTTAATAGGAATCTTGAATCTGGAGTGCGTTGTTCTCCCTCCCGGCAAGTTATTAGCAGCGGCACCTGATGACGTTGTTGCCAGAGCAATTAAACCATGTGAACGGACTTCAGCAAGTAAAGCTTTGTAAACAAACGTTTTTCCCGTTCCACCAGGACCATCAATAAAGAACACGCCCGGTATATCGTTATTGACATGATTCATGATTTCATCGTAAACGATTTTTTGATCACAGTTAAGAGAATCTTTGGCACATAAGTGTTCAGGTTCCACGACTATCCCGTACTCCTCCTGCATCTCACGACAACCTCGAGACTGTAAGTTTACATCGAATTGAAACTCAAACAAAAAGCAATCGATCACAAACGTAGGTTTAAGATAGAAGTCATAAACATAGTTCTAAGATGGAAAGTCACAAACATAGTTCTAACAAGGGAACAAACAAACAACATTCAAATTCAAACTCAAACGACTTCAACTGAGTGTAAGGAGGTCAATTTGTCTCATAGAGCTTACATATATCGATGACCTCATCACCGTACATTGCCCACCACTCTTCATCAGAAATGGGTGGAGGCGTCTCTTCATTTTCTTGCATGTTGTCCTCTACCGGAGGATCAACCGCCACTTGCAAGTTCTCCTCTATCGGAGGAGCTTCTATCACTGTAAAATAATGTTAAGTCTATTACAATTGTTATAGATAGGTATAGCGCACTACAAATTTAAATATTAAATTGATACCTGGAACATCTTGTGTATTATGGTCATCATGATCCATCTTTAGGAACTTTTTAGTTAATGTCAAAAGAACGAAATCGAGTGGAACCTGCAGGACGCTGTTAATATAGTAAGTGTCGCCGAAGTTCTCTAGTCCAAAATACCGTTCGCCTTCGGGAAACTGGTCTCCTAGAGCTTTCTCGAGCTTAGACCCCGTCGCCCCCGTGCGACCATCCACCAGATACCAGAATTCCTCTATTTCTCTCTAAATCTAACTTAACCCCTTCAATCGAAATCGGAATCGGAAAAATTCAGCGACGGATTCAAGGAATTTGGAAGAACAGTATCGAAGCTGAATCAAATGAGATTGCGTTATGCGTGATCATTATTAATCTGGAGGAAAATGGTGCGGGATCAGATTAGGGTTTATATTTGGAGACGAATATTTCAAAGAGAGGCGTGAGGAAACGGTTTGATCGGATTTGATTTTATCAATCACTTCTCTTGGCCCTTTGATTCTTTCAACTTTGACTCCTCTGGTGTGGGAGTGTTTTTTATCTTTAATGGTTTATTTTTTTAATCGACCAGTAAACCCATAGGTAAATCGATTTTGTAATAACCGGTCATTTAAAAAGCGGGTTTTGAAAGGAAAAAAAAACGGTTCTCGACCTCTAAAATTCTAACCGGTAAAAAGGTAATTAAGGTTGTTAACTGCTTGATTTAGTCCACGTAATATTATCTTCATCGTAGAGTTGCAATTAGGGTTTTGATTTTTCCAGAGTTTAAATTTTCTACATTATTCAGTCTCTAGACTTTGAGAATCGCGTCTAGATTTTAATCTTTCTTGATTGAGAATTTGAAAGCCCTTTTGGAGAATTACGTTCGGGATATTCATACCCTTTTTCTTAGCGGCCTTTGTGATACAAGAGTTTTGTGAGCATCGCTTGTTTGAGGAAATTTCTTTTTTATGTGTTTTTTTGATTTTCTTAATGTAACTGTGTTGGGTTTCATTGCTTATCCTTCATAGATTTCAGAGGTCCCTGTGGTATCGTAAAGTAATGAAAGAGGGTCCATAGAGTTTTGAAATCATGAAAAAGGTCCCCGTGGTTTGTATAAATTGTACCACCGTAGGTCCCTCAGATTAGTTTTCCCCTTCTAAGTTACATCATGTGAGAATCACATAATGGGCAATTGTGTAATTTCCACTTATTAATTTAAAAACCTAAACCCTAAATTCCCTTACGTACAGTACGAGGGTGCTTCTAAATCAGTCACAAAGACAAATCATTCTAAAATTTTTATTCATAGTAACAATTCAAGGTGGTTAAATGCTCCAAACTCAGTCTACTCGCGTTGTAGGGCACGTCCAGTGAAATCTCAAGGATATTATCAGTCAAGTTATCAGGAAGAGTGCAATAAATCTTATGAAGAATACGAGGACCGCCAGGCATATAGTCAAGCGAACTATTCTGAATATTCAACGAAACAACCATGGGCGGGTCCAAATTTTTATCAGAATGAAGGTGTTTTGAAATACCTAAGCAGATCACATTTGTCCCAAATCGAGAAAGAATTGGCTAAACCTCATCAATCAAGGCAAGACCGCATAAAGTTGTTGGATTACAAGTATGATATTTTGGTGAATGAACAACAAATTATTCCGCGAGGATTATTGGGTTTTGAGAGGTCTCAAGAAAAGCAAGAGTGGATATCATCACAAATTAGGGATCAAGATGTTGTGGTAGATAATGACACACCGGGTTTCTCAAATAATGAAGAATCGTGTTTCACACCGGTTGAGGTTAATGAGGAGTTAGAAGAAGTGGTTGAGAAAGAAATGTTGCTTTCAGAAGTTGTTGAGGAGATTGAATTAGAGGTTGAGGGTGATGTGGAGCAAGTTGATTGTGAGAGTGTAGCTGGAGAACTGACTGAGATGAGCAGGAGGTAGAGGTTCCGAATCCTCCAGTACAAGTAGAGGAATGTTCAGAGCCGACGGAAGATGTGCATATTGAAGAATCCATGACTGAGAATCCACCAGGTAACACTAATCTCTCAATTTTAAATAATAATCAATTTGTTGAATGTGAGCAGGTACAATTGAGTTCGAGGAAAAGGAAGGTGGTTGAGGAAGATGTTGGGCAGGTAGTAATGAAAGCACTCCGCAATGATGATCTAGATGATGCCACGTGTGCAAATACCAAACTTGGATGCGATATATCAACTATCGAGCATACGTGGGCAATTCGGCAGGTAAGTGTGCAATCCGTGATAAATTTTGTTTATAATTTTCAGATTAATTTGTTTTGCATGTTAAGCTTAAAGAGAAACATCAAAGAGACGTGTGAACTACCGAGCCTTCATCGGTAATGTGATTGGCAAGTTGCGGATTGAAGAAAATGAAGTGGCAGTGTGAAATACCGAGCGTTCATCGGGAACTCGGTTGGGAAGTGTGGACTGAAGCCACCGTGAGCAGAGAAGGAAGGATGGTCTGGCTGAAGACCATAAACTTAGCGCTTCCTGGGAGGCAACCCAGCGGTAAGTTTTTGTTCTTATTTATTTTATTCGGTATTTTATGTGTGTTTTGTGTTTGTGTTTTTCAGGAGTCGGATCAGTTTTCGGAGATACGAATTGAGCAAAACTGAAGTGTTCCAGGTATGTTTAGGGTTAAAATATTAGTTGGAACAGGTTGTGGTAAGAAATCTGGAAGTTTTGACAGAGAAGAGAAAATTTTCTAAGTGTCTACAAATTTTAAAAACTTTCTGTCGAAAAGAGGGCAGGGCGGTACGCCCCAGTTCTTCACGTTCTGGGCGGTACGCCCCGGAATGGCTGTCAGGAATTTTTGTTTTTTTCTTATCTCCGATCACCGGTACGTTTCCTATTTCTATTTATTTTTATTTCTTTGTTTTAATTCTTATTTGTTTTTTTTTATTTTTTTTTTTTTTTAGTTGTTTCTTTGTTCACATTGAGGGCAATGTTGAACTCAAGTGTGGGGAGGGGAATAACGCGTTTTGTGAGTTTATTTATTGTGTGTGTTTAAAAAAAAAATTTGAAAAACATGAAAAATCCAAAAAGATTTTGAAATAATTGATCTCTAGGTTTGAGTTAAAATCTGTTTTGGAAAATTGCCGGTACATGGAAAATGATAGTACAATTGGGAATCGGTTTTCAAAAATAAAAATCAAGAAAGAAAAGGGAAAAGTGGTAAGAAAAGGAGAGAATGGAAAGTATATCTAATTTGTGATGTGTCGGTAGGCCCAACTGATTTAGTAAAGCTTAATTATCCCTTGGTGTTTATTTTTGTATAAATATGTAAATAATTCAGCTTGCTAGTGGGTTCCCATTTTAGGAGTTAGAGTGAGGTTGAAACTGATGATTAGGAGGAAAAAGACCTTTTTAAATTAGAGACTTATATATCCTCAGAATAACCTGGCACGTTATGATCTTTTTGCGAAAGCAAATCCGAGAAATAACGGCGCCCCATCTTTCCATCTTTTGAGCATATTAGGTAATTAATTGGTTAATGAATTAGAGTGAAGGGACAGAATACTCACGTACGAACTAAGGATAGTATCCCGTGGTGAGTGCCTCTGATGATGTTCCGGATCTCGCGGGCAAAACACTCACGTATGATTTCGGGGGTAAGACCTTGTGAAAGAATGCCTCTGATGATGTCCGTTGGTAAGTATAGTTAAAATTAACCAATTATGAAAAAAATAAAAAAATAATAAAAAATAAAAATATAAAAAAAAATGTAAAAAAAAAGAGAAAAAGAAAGAAAAAAATAGAAAGAAATACAGTAGAGAAATAAATGCTCAAGCAACTTCATTCATCCATTCAAATCCATCATTCTTGGGATATATGAGTATCTGATTTAACTAGGGTGGGGAAAATATAAATATTTCATCTTTATTACCCTTTGCTTTGACCGAATTTGAGTCGGGATTAGATTGAGCTAGAACTTTCTGAATGTGGGACACATTGGCAGGTTGATACAATCTGATTGGTAATTTATAAACACCTTGGGGGCTCAAAGATCAGTGGTTGGGTTTAGTCGGACCGAAATATTGGCGATTGCAATTAGTATATATGATTACATTTTGGAATGTGGAATGAAAATGGTTGATAAATTCAAATAGTTAAATGATTTTGAGGTTGATTTTCCCAATTATGATTCCATGGCAGTTTTTCCGAGACGGAAAAAGATAAGTGTGGGGATGTGATGAGAGGTTAAAATGTACACTTTATTTTATATTAATTACTCCCCATACACACCAAATTGTATATAAAATATATTATTTTAGTTAGTTTTATGTTTAAGATGTTATGATGAGAATGAGCTTAAAATGGTATAATTATAGTGGACACAAGTTTTAAATATCACTGTGGTGGAATTGTTATATATTTTATGAGTTCTTTAGGAATGATTGTTAATTAAATGAATAATGGTTACAAAGTGTTTTGATATGATGTTGCTCGTGTACTAGAGATGAAAAAGAAAAGCTTGCAAATTAATTCAAGAAGTTGGTCAAAGTGGGAAAAAGTCAACAATATGGAGAAAGAAGCATAATCGAATCAGATGGGAAGTATTGATGATGGAAGCTCATGTGCACAATAAATCAATGTGAAGGAATTAAAAACAAGTCAGGTCACGTGCAGCACATGGAGCATAAATAATTATCCCAAGCTAATGTGAATGCACAAGAAATAAAAAGCAACAATTTGGAGGATTTTGGAGGATTCGACAGATTGGAATCTCGGGCGGTACGCCCAATTCTCACAATTTTAGGGCGGTACGCCCCGGATCGAAGTCGGCAGAATTTTAATTGTTTTATTTTCTAAACCTATTTAAAGGGTGTTTAGTCATTATTTCGAACCCTAATCACCCCCAGCCGTTTTTGGGGTGAGAATTACGAATTTGGAGATTTTTTTAGAGATTCTTTGAAGGTTGTAATCATCCGGTAATCATTTCTTATGCAATCTTTAATTTTAATAATGTGTGTTTCATTAGCTATGTCCGGCTAATCACCACTAACCGCTTTTGGTGATTGGTTGGTGGATTCGTTCTATGACTAATTTATTGCTTATCTAGTTGTTCCGGAATACTTGCTACCGTTGAACACCCGCATGCGGAACTGTTTAATTAACTAGTAATCTAGGGTTTTAGTGGTCCACTGTTTATTGATCTAGCACTTTCTTGCGACAGGACTAATCAGCCCATTAGGAACTTAGGTTATTAGGTCAAGGAAGCAATTGGGGGGCATGTCTATGTGTCACTAGTTAGTAATTAGGTTTGTTTAGATCGGTAGCCAACCAGGATCCAGAAGTGGTTAGATTTGTCTCCTTTGATAGTTTAATCAATTTCATTAGTTTTTAAGATTAGTTAATTTTTAGTTATTCAACTCACTTCATTCAAAACAGCCAAGAGGCAATTTAGTGTAATTTCTTAGATTAGTATCTAGGTTAGTGACAGTAATCTAGATTTAGGTAGTTAATTTAGTTAGGTAGTTAAAAATCTAAAGTCACTAGTAACCACCAACTCCCCTGGATTGACACCCTAGCTTACCACTACTACATTTAAGTTAGGGATTTGAAACGGCCTGACAAACCGTTATCAAATTGGCGCCGTTGCCGGGGAGTACGTGCGCTTATTGGTGATTTTAGTTTTTTTTTATTTAATTCGTGTTTTGTTTGTTTTACAAAAAAAAAAAAAAAAAAAAAAAAAACTCATAAAAAACCAAAAATATTTTCTTTTTACTTTTTGCAATTTTAATTTTGTTGGTCAAGTTTAATTTTAAAAAAAAAAAAAAAAAAACCAAAAAGATTTTTCACTTTCTGCATTTTAGTATTTATTTATTTTTTATTTATTTTTTTTTAGTTGTTTGAGTGTTTCGAACAGTGCTACTTGAAAGGTTTTGTTGTTTTTGAGCGTTGCAGGTAAATTCGAAGTTAATCATGGTGAAGGAGGAGAAATGCTATAATTGTGGGAGTTTTTATCACAGAATCAAGTTTTGCCCAACACTACCAAGTGGAATTCGATTCGTGGAGGATTCAGATGACGAAGAGGAATACGAGGACCCGCACTCATATTATTCATATGATGAACCACGTTCATCATACAATCAGGGTTATTCCCAATCAGGGAAGTATGATTATTCAGTATATGATGTGTATTCTAATAAATATAAATCTAATGTCACATCTTTTGTAGGGCATGAGGAAGGTTTTAGGAAACAGCTACTCCCAATCGGCATACGAGGATCCCCAATATCAGTCACAACAGAATTACAATGAACCTCCTTGGGGTGTACCACAATTCCCTAAGAACCGAGGTGGGAATCAGATACGATTTGAACGCGGGGTACCAAGAATTGTGACACCAGCCGAAGTTCAAAGGGAGGAAGAGTATTCACGCAGAAGAGAAGTTGCTCAAAGGCAGCATCGAATGGGATATGTACATCCAAACTCAGTCTACTCGCGTTGTAGGGCACGTCCAGTGAAATCTCAAGGATATTATCAGTCAAGTTATCAGGAAGAGTGCAATAAATCTTATGAAGAATACGAGGACCGCCAGGCATATAGTCAAGCGAACTATTCTGAATATTCAACGAAACAACCATGGGCGGGTCCAAATTTTTATCAGAATGAAGGTGTTTTGAAATACCTAAGCAGATCACATTTGTCCCAAATCGAGAAAGAATTGGCTAAACCTCATCAATCAAGGCAAGACCGCATAAAGTTGTTGGATTACAAGTATGATATTTTGGTGAATGAACAACAAATTATTCCGCGAGGAGTATTGGGTTTTGAGAGGTCTCAAGAAAAGCAAGAGTGGATATCATCACAAATTAGGGATTTGAAACGGCCTGACAAACCGTTATCAAATTGGCGCCGTTGCCGGGGATCAAGATGTTGTGGTAGATAATGACACACCGGGTTTCTCAAATAATGAAGAATCGTGTTTCACACCGGTTGAGGTTAATGAGGAGTTAGAAGAAGTGGTTGAGAAAGAAATGTTGCTTTCAGAAGTTGTTGAGGAGATTGAATTAGAGGTTGAGGGTGATGTGGAGCAAGTTGATTGTGAGAGTGTAGCTGGAGAACTGACTGAAGATGAGCAGGAGGTAGAAGTTCCGAATCCTCCAGTACAAGTAGAGGAATGTTCAGAGCCGACAGAAGATGTGCATATTGAAGAATCCATGACTGAGAATCCACCAGGTAACACTAATCTCTCAATTTTAAATAATAATCAATTTGTTGAATGTGAGCAGGTACAATTGAGTTCGAGGAACAGGAAGGTGGTTGAGGAAGATGTTGGGCAGGTAGTAATGAAAGCACTCCGCAGTGATGATTTAGAGATGCCACGTGTGCAAATGCCAAACTGGATGCGATATATCAACTATCGAGCATACGTGGGCAATTCGGCAGGTAAGTGTGCAATCCGTGATAAATTTTATTTTAATTTTCAGATTAATTTGTTTTGCATGTTAAGCTTAAAGAGAAAATCAAAGAGACGTGTGAACTACCGAGCCTTCATCGGTAATGTGATTGGCAAGTGCGGATTGAAGAAAATGAAGTGGAGTGTCAAATACCGAGCGTTCATCGGGAACTCGGTTGGGAAGTGTGGACTGAAGCCACCGTGAGCAGAGAAGGAAGGATGGTCTGGCTGAAGACCATAAACTTAGCGCTTCCTGGGAGGCAACCCAGCGGTAAGTTTTTGTTCTTATTATTTTTCGGTTTTTATGTGTTTTTGTGTTTGTGTTTTTCAGGAGTCGGATCAGTTTTCGGTGATGGAATTGAGCAAAAATCAAGTGTTCCAGGTATGTTCAGGAATAGATTGATATTGGAACAGGGACTGGTGAGAAAATCTAGATGTTTTGACAGAGATACATAAAGATTTTCTAAGTCTTGAAATTTTCAAAAACTTTCTGCCAAAAAGAGGGCAGGGCGGTACGCCCCAGTTCTTAAGGAGCTGGGCGGTACGCCTAGGAGTGGTTGTCATAGATTTTTGTTTCTTTCTTATCTCCGATCACCGGTACGTTTCCTATTTCTATTTATTTTTATTTTTTTATTTTAATTCTTGTTTATTTTTTGTTGTTTCTTTGTTCACATTGAGGGCAATGTTGAACTCAAGTGTGGGGAGGGAAATAATGACTTTTGTGCTTTATTTTTGTGTGTGTTTAAAAAAAAAAATCCAAAAAATTAAAAAATTGAAAAATTGTCTCTGGATTAACTTGTAAAATCATGGAAAATGATAGTACAATTTGGGAATCGGTTTTAAAAGTATAAAATAAAAATGAATAAAGAAAGGGAAAAGTGGTAAGAAAAGGAGAGTATGGAAAATATAGCTAATTTGTGATGTGTCGGTAGGCCCAGCTGATTTAGTAAAGCTTAATTATCCCTTGGTGTTTAATTTTGTATAAAAATGTAATTAATTCAGTTGCTAGTGGGTTCCCATTTTAGAGGTAATAGTGAGGTTGAAACTGATGATTAGGAGGAAAAAGACCTTTTTAAATTAGAGACTTATATATCCTCAGAATAAATTGGCACGTTATGATCTTTTTGCGAAAGCAAATCCGAGAAATAACGGCGCCCCATCTTTCCATCTTTTGAGCATATTAGGTAATAAGCGGTTAATGAATTAGAGTGAAGGGGCAGAATACTCACGTACGAACTAAGGATAGTATCCCGTGGTGAGTGCCTCTGATGATGTTCCGGATCTCGCGGGCAAAACACTCACGTATGATTTCGGGGGTAAGACCTTGTGAAAGAATGCCTCTGATGATGTCCGTTGGTAAGTATAGTTAAAATTAACCAATTATGAAAAAAAATAAAAAAATAATAAAAAAAATAAAAAAATAAAAAAAAAATGAAAAAAAAAGAGAAAAAGAAAAGAAAAAAATAGAAAGAAATAGTAGAGAAATAAATGCTCAACAACTTCATTCATCCATTTAAATCCATCATTCTTGGGATATATGAGTATCTGATTTAACTAGGGTGGGGAAAATATAAATATTCTATCTATATTACCCTTTACTTTGACCGAATTTGAGTCGGGATTAGATTGAGCTAGGACTTTCTGAATGTGGGACACATAAGCAAGTTGATACAACTGATTGGTAATTTTTGTAAACACCTTGGGGGCTCAAAGATCAGTAGTTGGGTTTAGTCGGACCGAAATATCGGCAGTTGCAATTAGCTTATATGATTACATTTTGGAGTGTGGAATTGAATTGGTTGACAAATTGGAATGTTAAATGATTTTGAGATTGATATTCCTAATTATGATTCCATGGCAGTTTTCCGAGACGGAAAAAGATAAGTGTGGGGATGTGATGAGAGGTTAAAATGTACACTTTATTTTATATTAATTACTCCCCATACACACCAAATTGTATATAAAATATATTATTTTAGTTAGTTTTATGTTTAAGATGTTATGATGAGAATGAGCTTAAAATGGTATAATTATAGTGGACACAAGTTTTAAATATCACTGTGGTGGAATTGTTATATATTTTATGAGTTCTTTAGGAATGATTGTTAATTAAATGAATAATGGTTACAAAGTGTTTTGATATGATGTTGCTCGTGTACTAGAGATGAAAAAGAAAAGCTTGCAAATTAATTCAAGAAGTTGGTCAAAGTGGGAAAAAGTCAACAATATGGAGAAAGAAGCATAATCGAATCAGATGGGAAGTATTGATGATGGAAGCTCATGTGCACAATAAATCAATGTGAAGGAATTAAAAACAAGTCAGGTCACGTGCAGCACATGGAGCATAAATAATTATCCCAAGCTAATGTGAATGCACAAGAAATAAAAAGCAACAATTTGGAGGATTTTGGAGGATTCGACAGATTGGAATCTCGGGCGGTACGCCCAATTCTCACAATTTTAGGGCGGTACGCCCCGGATCGAAGTCGGCAGAATTTTAATTGTTTTATTTTCTAAACCTATTTAAAGGGTGTTTAGTCATTATTTCGAACCCTAATCACCCCCAGCCGTTTTTGGGGTGAGAATTACGAATTTGGAGATTTTTTTAGAGATTCTTTGAAGGTTGTAATCATCCGGTAATCGTTTCTTATGCAATCTTTAATTTTAATAATGTGTGTTTCATTAGCTATGTCCGGCTAATCACCACTAACCGCTTTTGGTGATTGGTTGGTGGATTCGTTCTATGACTAATTTATTGCTTATCTAGTTGTTCCGGAATACTTGCTACCGTTGAACACCCGCATGCGGAACTGTTTAATTAACTAGTAATCTAGGGTTTTAGTGGTCCACTGTTTATTGATCTAGCACTTTCTTGCGGCAGGACTAATCAGCCCATTAGGAACTTAGGTTATTAGGTCAAGGAAGCAATTGGGGGGCATGTCTATGTGTCACTAGTTAGTAATTAGGTTTGTTTAGATCGGTAGCCAACCAGGATCCAGAAGTGGTTAGATTTGTCTCCTTTGATAGTTTAATCAATTTCATTAGTTTTTAAGATTAGTTAATTTTTAGTTATTCAACTCACTTCATTCAAAACAGCCAAGAGGCAATTTAGTGTAATTTCTTAGATTAATCTAGGTTAGTGACAGTAATCTAGATTTAGGTAGTTAATTTAGTTAGGTAGTTAAAAATCTAAAGTCACTAGTAACCACCAACTCCCCTGGATTGACACCCTAGCTTACCACTACTACATTTAAGTTAGGGATTTGAAACGGCCTGACAAACCGTTATCAGCGGTAGCAGCAGGTAGCAAGTAAAAACCTAATTAAATAAATAAGGTCTTACATAAGGTCATGATCAAATGAGTAACATAAGTCACCCAAATGATACCGGTCAAGTCTTGACGTTATTCCGTTTATATCTTTTATAAACCCTTTGGTTTGTGATTACACAAATACGTTTGGTGAGGATTTTATATTTATGATGAAAAATAAATATAAAGGAAATGGAAAGTTCGATGCAATCGAAATAAAATCAAATCGAGTGCGAAATCATTGAGTTAAATAATATGTCATATATTATTTATAATTTTTCCCTCAAGTTAAGTTATATCAAATTTAATAGAGAGTCATGGTTATAATTATTGAAAATAATTACGACGTTTTCTTAAATAATCTTCCGTTTGATTATTTATAATTTAGGAAAAATGATTACACAAGTTTCTTTATAAATAATAATGTTTATTATTTTACTTGTGAAACTAGAATCTTTTAGTTTAAGATTTGTAGTATTAGTTTATAGCTAATTTAACTAGCTAGAAAGAGTCTTGCAACTTTTAAATAATTATTTGCCTAAATAATTATCTAATTGTTAAGAAAATGATTGTTGTCAAAAAGTATTTATTTAAAACGTCATGAAAGAATATGAGTAAACCTTTACTTGGACTTATACGTTTTTCTTAAAACGTCTATGAAAGTTATGTCTTTAGATAATTTATTTACCCGACGTTATTGCGTATATCGCCGTGTGGGTCCCGGTTTTATTACTACGCAACGTCCTTAAGTTTAGATCGTTTTGACTTATCAAAACGATTATGAAAATGTTCCAAGTCTTCCAACATGTAAGACTTGTATTTATTTTTATAAAAATGATTTATTTATAAAAATCTACATTTACTCATAAAAGACAAGGGCTAGATTTTGTTGCCTTTTATAGAAATTTAAGAATCTTAAATTCTATAAATAAGTCCAAGGTTTTATGATTTGGTATAAATGTTGTTTTTGCCATTTTTGGTTAAAAGCTTATAAATTCTTTTGACAAAAATGGAAGGTTTTTAATAAAAAGGATGTCATGGATTTTTATCCAAATATTTTATGTTTCCAAGTTGTAGGTAAATTTTATAAAAATAAATCATGTCAAAGTCTACTAACTTCTATTTACTTTTATTAACCCAAAAGTTTTAAAAATCATATAACATGATTATTTTTAGTTGTCATTCACAAATCTTGGTTTTGCTTAATCATGATATGTCCACTAGTTATATTTTCATGTCCAAATCTACTAACACATTTTATGTGTTAGGACCCAATTTAAACTAGCAATTTATATAACATAATTATATCCACTAACACTTCTAGGTGTTAGGACCAAATTAATTAAATGCATAACAATCCACTAACACAAAGTTGTGTTAGGACAAAATAATTAAATGACAATCTACTAACATAATTTTCATATGTTAGGACTTTTTAGAGTAAATAACTATCTACTAACATATTTACATATGTTAGGACTTTGAACAATAAATAATCTACTAACACATATTTTATGTGTTAGGACATTAAGATTTTATGTTCATTTTATGTTTTTACCAAGTTAGTTAGGTAGCCATTTTTAAATCAAGAATCACCAACTCATTTTTGAGTCCATGGAATAAACCATTTAGGGATTTTGTAATCTTGATCAAACAATAATTAAGAGATGATCAATACTAACATAAAATGCATAGAAGTGAAAGTGAAGATCAAGGTGCACATGGATACTTTCTCAAGGATTTCTCCAAGTGTTTCACCCTTATTTTGTGGCTCTTTTAAGTTCCTAGAACACCACATAATGATTATGATCTTAGAAGAAAAGAAAGATTAAGAAGATAGTCTTAGATGTTTTAAAAAAATGTAGGTGATTTTAATGGGTTTTAATGTCAAGACTTGAAGGCATTTGGGTGTTAGAAACATAGGAGAAGATGAGTTAGAAAACTCACAATGGGAGGAGATTTTGGAACCGAGAAGGGAGGAGGGAGACCGGCGGTTTGGCGGCGGCTCGGTGGTGTCCGGCGGCGGCTGTGGGCGGCGCCGGTGGCTGCTGGTCGCCGGCGGCAGGGGGCTGGCGGTGGAGGGGCAGCCGAGAGAGAGGGAGGGAGAGTTTGAGAGGGAGTTGTGGTGTGATGGTTGAGTGGATGGTGGTGTTTTCTTATAGCCCCTAATGTGGTTATTAACCACTAGTTAATCTCTTTGTTCAAGAGCCAAGTACCTTGCCAACTTTCATGACTTGATTGGCATCTTGATTTAATTTAAAAGATTAGAATTTTGTAGGCAATTTAATTAAAGAAATGCTCCATGTTTTATTAAGGAGCAAGACTTTTATAAAATATGAGGTTGATGGTGGTGGATATAAATCATGATTTTTATAAAACTAATCCCACCTTAATATACTACAAAGGTGGTGAAAATTTTGGGGGTTGATGGGCCAAAATTTATAAAAATGTAATGGATTGTTTTTATAAAATATTTGGGCCACAAAACAAAAATAATATAAAGGGTTGGGAATGGGCCGAAGCCCATATCGAGTTTAACAAGTGAACCGGGCCGAAGCCCGTTCGGTTTCTAGTAGTGGATCGGGCCGAGGCCCATGGCGGATCCGGGTGTTTGGTTGGGCCGCGAGTTAGGTGTGGGCCGCGAAGGGGAAAGAACCGGTTGGGCCGGTTCGGCCCACTGTGATTCGGATCACGGATCGGGTAGCCGGGTCGGGTTGGTTACTCGGTTAGTCGAGTCGAACGTCCGGGTTAAGTTTCGGGTTTATCCGGGTTGAATTGGGCTTATTGGGCTTACCGGGCCCAATAGAGTTATCGGATGTTTGATTTGGCTAAGTCTTGACAACGGATGGGTTTTTAAATGCGTTAGATTCCACCAAGTGTGGTAACGGCTTAATTTGGTTTGATAAAAATATAAAAGTTCCTTTTTATATTCAGTTTCTTGTTATTGAAATTCCACGTTTAATAATATAAACATTCTTGTATTTCCTGGTTGTACATTCGCGGAACTTAATCAGTTAATAATTTATCTAATCATTGATTATCATGCAGTTAAAAGCGGTAAATCACATAATCATTACGTAATAAAAGTCAATGAAAGTCAACAGAGAGAGGGTTTGACCTGATCTTTGGACGGGTTGTCACAGTTAACTTCCATTAGACAAACCCCGTTAGTTACGTTATAAGTAACTAATGCATAACTAGGCCGAATACGTCCACGTCCTTTGGTTGATCACCGAACCCGCCCATATGTGCTATGTGTTCATTTATTGTTGTCGTTATGAGCAATGTGATTTAAATGAATGATTTAATATTATGAATAGCATGACAAATTGTAAATCCTTGATTATGTGAAAATTGCCTGAGTTGTGCAGCCAGCGAAACTACCGGGCGAAACTGTAGTGTCGCCCGGTAGCCAGCTAAACCAATCAGTTAAATGAGAGCAGAGCCAGTTTCGCTTGGCCAACGAAACTGCCAGCGAAACTAGCCTCTGATATAAATAATCTTAATAAACCCTAGTTCACCATTTTGCCTCATTTCACACAAAAACACACAACTCTCCTGAAACTCCTGGACCAGCTGATCCCAACCAAGAACCACCAAGAATCAGCTATCATTCTGAGTTGTGAAGATCATCCATCGATCCTAGATCAACCGTGAGTCCCAAAACCACCATTTTCTATGCTTTTCTATGTGTTTCTTCATAAAGCATGCCTAGATCTCTGTGTTATTGTTAGATCTTCTGATATGTTGCTTAGG
>JBCNJP010007014.1:0-10461 GCA_039602395.1 Deinandra increscens subsp. villosa | reverse complement strand
ATATTTCTAAAAAAAAACAACTACAAATACTTCATTTAGATAAAAAAAAATTACTCGTCACGTAACTCCGCCATGATTTTTTGTTTTTCTTTCTCAATCATTTCTCGTTGCTCCGAACTCAAGTTCGTTGTATCCATGCCGAGAAGACGGAATTGTTGAAGACGTACTTTTTTCTCACGTAATTGGGTTCTTTTTTCATGTTCCGCGTTAAAACCTCGATATTTGCGTGTTCATTTTCTCATCCATTTCGAACTCATTTTCTAGTCGAAATGACTTTTTCTTCCCCACGGGCCTTCGCAAAACCTCTTGTTGAGGTTGCGTTTCATCTTCGTCCTCGAACACCGAATCATCGTTAAAGTTTATGTTGCAACGTCCCGTTGAGTTAGATCCCATGGGACTATCGTGGTCGGTCGAGAAACGCTTCTTGCTAGCGTTGGTAAGCTCCATAATCTCATCGTATTTTGGAGACGCTTTCAAGATTTGATAATGTTGAAGAAGAGGTGCTGACTTGCTGTGGTCGTCTTTGTATCGATTAACGACGATTTGGATCAAATCGGCGTCACTCGCACCACTTGGACGGGTTCGTTCCACGCACACAAAAATCCCATGGAACTTGGAACCTTTTTCTTGATGGTGCTCCACTTTCCGTTAAGTTTGTCGTTGTTGCGGAATGTCGAGAGCTCATCGGGTCTCGCGGCCGCCTTCTTGCTAGCTTGAAATTTCAAGCTAACTCGATCCCAAAACGCATCTTTAGTTTGCGAGTTACCTATTTAGAAAATATAAATATAGAAACGTTAGTAGGTAATTTCTAAATTATAAGAAATAAAAACGTCTAAATTTAAATTATGTTTAAAAAATACGTATTTCGGGTCCTCCTATGTATCGATATACGCTCGAATAAGATGTAACTCCTCTTGGGTATCCCATGGCACCCGTCCTTCTTTTTCTTGCAATCCTTCGATCGGTTTTTTCCCTTTACCTCGGCCTCTCCGAACCCGCTCCGGCACTTGGGTCTCGGGGATAACCTCCACGTCGTCATCTTCTTGATCAAGATTAGGTGTTTGAGGTTGTGATTGAGTAGGTGGTGGTGTCGGTGAGAAAGCGGGATGGAGTTGGAATTGCCCCCATTGAGCGTAATTTGAGAATGAGGGGTTGGGGTTGTAGACATTTGAAGGTGCTTGACCCGTGTACAACGGGTTTGGTTCCCCCCCCCCCCCCCCCCCCACCACATCGGTAAATGCCATGGTTGAACGTTTGGATTCAAGGGAGGGGTGTTGCTTGAAGAATCTTGATTTTGTTGGTTGGGATTCATGGTGTTTTTTTTTTAAAGATTAAAGAAAGAAAGGAGTAGAAAATGATAGAAATAGGTGTAAAAAATGTGAGTAAAGGTGGGTTTTTATAGTGGAGTTTGGTAAAAAAGGGTAATAACTTTTTTTTATATGAAATCAAGTCCCAACGGTCACTTTTTGGAACGTTACAACGTTCGAATACAATTCAACGGGCGCCAATGTTATGGCGTACCCGTTTAGCACCGGGGGTTAACATGAGGTCGGGGCGGTGTTTGCGCCGAATGGCGCCGCTAAAGTGTTTGATGGCGCCGTATGACGCGCGTATACCAGTTGCCCTTAATAATAAAGATGTAATACAATACGTAACTCAAATAATAAAAAGATTATACATTAATTATCAATTATATATATATACTAATTAGTCAGCCCATATAATATACGGATTTTATCATAATCTTTAAGTATTTATCTACAAACCAAGAAGCTGTTGATAACGTTTTAACGGCCATGAATTATGATAGGCCTTTATAAATTATAATACGAAACAAGTTATTTAAGGGCCCGGCCAACAATTAAATTAGTTAATGACATAACATGCATCTTCAAAGGAAGAAAACAAATGAAGATCTCATAAAACAAACAATTGTGTGGTGGTTAAATAGTAAATACATACGTGCCAAGTGCAAATCCCACTTTTTTTATTATTATTTTTTTGAAACTTAAAGTAGGATTTGTGGGGATAAGATGATAATATACATTACCTCGATTTGTGGGGATAAGATGATGATTGATATACATTACTTCGGTCACAAACGACAGAGAAGCTACTCCTAGTAAGAGGGGAACTTCTTCAACTCTAGGATGTGATGAGCAATCAGTGGTATAGAAGGGACCTCCATATTTTCGGGTAGAGATTTGTGATCTTATGTAAAAAAATTTATATGTATTAAGTATCGTCTAATCGAATGTATTGAGTATCGTTCTCTCGATAAATTTGTAAGTATCGCCCTCTTGGGGTATCTTTCAAGCTTCGTCACTGTGAACAATGTTTTAAAAACCTGTTTTTTTGTTGAACCGGGAAACCTTCCGGAGCCGGTTCGACCGGTTAGACCAGCCTGTTGAATCGGTTAGGGGATTAATATATATTTTCTTATAAAAATGCTAATAAACTTATATACCCGAACAAAAATAGTTAAAATACAAATAATCCACTCAAAAATAATACCAAATAGGTATTTCACAAGAAAATAAGTTTTAAACTTAAAAAAAAATAAAAGATAACATGAAGTTAAAAAATAAAAATACAAAAGTCAGAAAACCGGTTGAACCGGAAAAAACCGAAAAACCTCCCGGTTCGAAGCGGTCCGATTATATAAAGAAAATCGAGGATTAAAAAACCGGTATGGGGACTGGTTGGCGGTTGAACCAGTTGAACCGGCCGGTTCGAACCGCTTTTTAAAAAATTGGTGATGAGTCGACATCGAAGTGCCAAACGACTCCGCCAATAAGAATTTTTGGGAGTCATCAGCCTGTTATCCTCGTTGTATCTTTGATCCGTTGAAGCGAGAGCCCCATTCACACAATACTCCCGGATCACTATGGCTCTCATGCTTCGGTAAACGAACCGACAAATATGAGACGTCCCAAAGAGAAATTTTAAAAAGATAATAATAATAATAATAATAATAATAATAATAATAATAATAATAATAATAATAATAATAATAATAATAATAATAATAAATAACAATAAAAGTAATAATAGTATAAAAAAACTAAATAGTATATAGAAAATAGTAATAATAATAATAAATGGTAAAAAAATTAATATATAAATAAAAATAAAAAGGTTATATAATGTGATGGTTAAACTAATGTGTTCAAATCCCCAAGTCACAAGTTCAAATCTTGCCTATATATTTATATTAACTTTTTTTTATCTTTTTTTTTTTCCTTATTTCTATTTTTAGACTTTTTCTTGTCTTTTTTATTTCTTCTTTTTTTTATATTTTCGTTTTTTAGTTTTAGTGTAATATATTTTTATTTACGTATCATTGATATATTTAAATGATATTTTAATAGTAATACATTTATATTTTAGGGCCCATTTTTTATATAATTATATCGTCCGGGGCCCATAATTTTTACGGATTCTAAAGTTGCAAAAAGAATATCTAAGATCTACAATTTTATAAAATAGATTGAACGATTTAGCTATTTTATTAATTGAAAAAGATTTGTTAAAAGAAATTGATCCGAGGAGGGGGTGTTGCGGGAGCCCGTAAATTAACCAAAATTTTTAGACCTTGGATCGCTAGTGGGCCTATTGTTGGCAAACCTTGAGGATGTCCATTGAGTTTAATTCACAGTGGAGATAATTGGGTCCATTGGAGCAACCTTGAGTGAACATTCATGGTCAATAAATTTTGCAAATAGATCCGGATATGTGATTGTCGTATCGCGCATCTTAAAGCCAGCCGTGACATTACCAAATTCGTCACAAAGTTGGCTGAGGATGTGGACAACGAGATCTTTATCGAAGATAGGGCTTTGGGCAAGGGCTAATTCGTCCGCAATTGTTTTCATGTCGTGCAGAAACTCGGCCACCGGACGAGTTCCTTTCGGATTGTTGGCAAGCCTTTATTTGAGAGATATGATCCACAAACAAGAATTGCTCGCATAACTGTTCGATAGGCGTTCAAAGGCTTGGGGCGAGGTCTCTGCAAAGGATGACGTGTTGAATTTGTTCCGAGCAACTCCCGAGGAGGGCGCCTAGCAGAGCTTGGTCCTGTCGGTGCAAAGTTGTGTAGGCGTGATTGGCTTTAGCGGGTTCGGAAGGGAGGGCTTTAGGGGAAACTTTTATATAGTGCCGTCGACATAGTTGTCTAGACCGAGGCCAATGAGAGTGGCCATGACTTGTTTGCGCCACACAGGAAAAATGGTTGGGTGAGTTTGATGGGGAAAAATGGTGGTGGATTGAGTCATGGTGAAATTGGAACAAAGGGAGGGCCGGTGGGATTGGATCGGAAGGCAGACTCGTTGGAGTTATTATGGCTTTAATACCATATAGTGATTACTGTTGGAAAGTATAAGTCAAAAGTTAGCATAGTTATAAACTGTAGGGACTAATATTGTAATTTCTTGTATTCTGTTTTTTGCTTTTGTATAAATACCGTTGTGGTTGTTGAATAAGATTTACTTTCCATTTTCCCCAATTCGATTCCTGGCCTGATTTCAATCTCGTATCAGAGCTCTCGGTTAAGGAGATAGAGCTCAAATTCTTCAATCGATCAAGATTCATCGATTTCTTACATCCCCTCGGAGGCCGTCGCCACAAAGGCCGAGTACGCCACGAAGATCTCACACGCCGGTGAATATGGCTACCGGGAACAACAACCCTGAGCGAGATCACACTCCGATCACCCTCCAGTGCCCAATCTTGACGATGACTAACTACACGATTTGGGCGGTTCGAATGAAGGCGATCATGAATGTTCATGGTCTTTGGGAGGTAATTGATACAAACGCTGAAACTGTTGATGAGAAGAAGAACAACACAGCGATTGCGTACCTGTACCAATCGTTACCGGAAGATTTGGTACTACAGGTAGCCAAATACTCGAAGGCAAAAGAGATTTGGAATGCAATCAAGGAACGATTCGTAGGTGTTGATAAGGTTGTGAAGGCGAGACTGCAATCACTCCATAGCGAATTTCAGTCACTGGTTATGAAGGAAGAAGAAACCATCGATGAATTCGCAGCGAAATTGGGTGCATTAGCCTCGAAGGCAAGCAGTCTTGGATCACCCTACGAAGAATCAGTGTTGGTAAGAAAATTTCTTGAGTCAGTACCTGAGAAATTCATTCATATCGTTGCTTCAATCGAACAGTTTGTAGAACTGGAAACAATGCAACTGCCGGAAGCAATTGGCAGATTGAAAGCGTTTGAAGAAAGAACCAGAATGAAGCCCAAAAGTACAACAGTAAAGAATGAGCAACTGTTGTTGACTTATGCTGAATGGCAAAGTCGACACAAGAGTAATGGGAAACAATCTCAAGATCAATCAGGAAAGGGAAAAGGTTCCAAATGGAGTTCAAAGCCCACATCAAAGAATGACAAGAAAGAAAAGAGATCAGGGGAGAGGCAAGTAAAGGACAAGTCAAGAATTAAATGCTTCAAATGTGACCAACTTGGCCACTATGCATCTGAGTGCCCAACGAAATTCAAGAATGAAGTCAACCTGCATGAAGTAGACATTGATGATGAACCAACATTGTTGATGGCAACGGTTGAACTTGAAAAGAAGGAGTATGTTTTCCTGAATGAGAAAACAGTATTCCCTGAAAAGTATGTCTTGGAAGATGCTAAGGGTGATTATTGGTACCTTGATAACGGGGCTTCCAACCACATGACAGGGAGGCAAGAAAACTTTGCAAAATTGAACAAGAATGTAGGTGGCAATGTCAACTTTGGTGATGGTTCTTATGTGACAATTGAAGGAAGAGGATCAGTGATCTTGGAGTGCAAGAATGGGGAGCACAGGATTCTCAATGATGTGTACTATATACCAAACTTAATAAGCAATATCTTGAGTCTTGGCCAAGCAACTGAGATTGGTTATGAAATCAAGATGAAACAAGACCACTTATGGATGTATGAAAAGAGTGGAAGGTTGCTTCTAAAGGTAAGAAGATCACCAAAAAGATTGTATAAGATCAAGTTGAGTATTGGCAAGCCTATGTGTTTTAGTGCAGCAGTTGAACAAACTCCATGGCTCTGGCATGGAAGACTTGGGCACATAAACTTCGACAGCCTAAAGGATATGACCAAGAAGGGACTAGTGGAAGGGGTGCCTTACATTGATCAGAAAGTCAAACTGTGTGAGGCATGCTTGGCAGGAAAACAAGCAAGATTGCCATTCCCACAAAAGTCAAACTACAGGGCTGAACAACCACTTCAACTGGTGTCCATGGATCTGTGTGGACCCATCTCACCAACAACTCAAGGAGGAAACAGGTATTTTATGCTTCTAGTAGATAATTGTACCAGTTATATGTGGGCCTACATGATAAAAGGCAAGGATCAAGCCTTTGATGTGTTTCAAAAGTTTAAAATAAAGGTTGAGACTGAAACTGGTATGAAAATTAAGGCTTTAAAGTCAGATAGAGGGGGGGAATTTACTTCAACTGAGTTTAACTGTTTCTGTGAGAAGAATGGTATAACAAGACTGTTGACTACACCATACTCCCCTCAGCAGAATGGGTCTGTTGAGAGGAGAAACATATCTATTTTGAATATGACAAGAAGCCTGCTAAAAGCAATGGTTGTTCCACAGGATTTTTGGGCTGAGGGGGTTAGACACTCAGTATACATCCTGAACAGAATTCCCACAAAATCATTGAAAGATACCACACCCTATGAAGCCTACAAAGGTAGGAAGCCAAACTTAGCCCATTTAAGGGTTTTTGGTTGTGTTGGATATGTGAAAAGTAATCAACCAGGCTTGACAAAGCTAGAAGACAGGTGTGTTCCTATGGCTTATTTGGGAACTGAAGCTGGTACCAAAGGGCATAGAATGTATGATGTTGGGAAGGGTAAAATAGTGGTGAGTAGAGATGTTCAGTTTGATGAACAAAAGAAGGTTGATTGGTCAAGGCATCTAAACAGAAATGACTTAAGTGGTGCACAAAATTGGGTAGAGTTCACTGTTGAACAAAGTGTAGAAGAAAGTGAAGAAGAACACTTAGATGAGGATGTAATTCAGGAACATCAGGAAAGTCCAACTGAAGAAACACCAATGCAGGCATCTACAAGTCATGTAAGTCAGGAGATGCCAGGGGTTAGAAAGTCAACCAGAGTGCCAAATCTACCATCAAAGTACGCTGATTATGTGATGGACAACAAAGTTCGGTATGGAAGTCAAAGAAATGAAGGTAGTGAGGTAGAATATGAAACTGTGCAGCTACTACTTGCACAGGAAGGAGAACCTGTGACCTTTCAAGAAGCTGTAAAAGAAAAGGAGTGGAGGTCAGCTATGAATGAGGAGATCAAAACAATAGAAAAGAATAAAACATGGTTTTTGGTTGATCCACCAAATAGATGCAATCCCATAGGAATGAAATGGGTGTTCAAGGTAAAAAGGGATGCTTTGGGTAATGTTACCAAGCACAAAGCAAGGCTTGTAGCAAAGGGCTATGTCCAACAACTTGGAATAGATTTTGAAGAAGCATTTGCCCCAGTTGCTAGAATAGAGACAATCAGAATGATACTAGCCTACTCTGCAAAAATGAAGTGGAATGTTTACCATTTGGATGTAAAAGCAGCATTTCTGCATGGTGATTTAAAGGAGAATGTATATGTAAAACAACCTGATGGTTATGTCAAAAAGGGAGCAGAAGGAAAGGTGTACAAACTTTCAAAGGCATTGTATGGGCTTAGGCAAGCACCAAGGGCATGGAATTTGAGGTTGGATGAAGTCTTAAAGGAGATTGGTTTTAAGAAATGTTTAACTGAGCAAGCAGTCTATGTCAAGGCAAAAGGGCAGTCTTTGATAATACTTGGAATATATGTTGATGACCTGTTGGTAACAGGTAATGATGAACAAGAACTTGGTGAGTTTAAAAGACAAATGCAACTTAGATTTGAGATGACTGATTTAGGGAAGTTGTGTTATTATTTGGGTTCGGAAGTTCATCAAGATGGAATGGGAATAATGATCAAACAATCTGCTTATGCAATGAAGTTGATTAAGATGGCTGGACTAGAAGAATGTAATGAGGTGAAGATACCAATGGAGCCTGGTTTGAACTTATATAGAACAGAAGGAAGTGAAGCAATTGATCCAACTGAGTTCAGGAGGCTAGTGGGTTCTTTAAGGTACTTGACACAGACAAGACCTGATATCACTTTTGCAGTCAGCTATATCAGCAGGTTTATGCAAAGTCCAACTCAAATGCATATGAAAGCAGTGAAGCATCTAATTAGGTACATCAAGGGTACTGTTAATCTTGGAATACACTACAAAAACACTGAAGGAGGTGGACTAATAGGATTTAGTGATAGCAATCACTTGACTGATACAAGTGATGGCAGAAGTACCTCAGGCAATGTGTTCTATTTTAATGGGACAGTAGTGTCATGGCAATCTTCTAAACAGAAGACAGTAGCATTATCATCTTGTGAGGCTGAATTCATGGCTGCTGATGTGCTCGGAACGACACTAAAAACATTAATAAAATAGACCTAAAACCTAGACCTAAGACACACCTAATTTTACCGAAATAACCTAAACCGAACCGAACCCTAAGGCAGTGAACGTGTCGGATTATAGTAAAGCTAAGGTAAGACCGGAATATCGAACCTAGGACACTCTATAGACAAGACTTAACCTAGACCTAGAAAATGGAAATACTGAGTAATTTGGGTTTTTGATTGAGATTTATGATTTAACTGAAATTAACTAATGCAACGAGCAAACAGACGAACGCAGGAAACCTTGGGAAAAATCAAATGAGAGAAAGATATACCACCTAGACCTAGACTCGCAATCGACACTTAACTTTACCTCGGCTCTAACTAATCTGATGGTGGCTAGTTCACCTTTTAAGTTCTTCCTAGCTGACAATCCTAACGCTCGAACAGGAGTTCACCTTGCGGGTACATCCAACCTCAACTAAACCTAGCCACCCTCGAAACAATCTAAGGCACCCTAAGCTAGCAGGAGCTACCATGAATTACTATGACCAATAAGAATTAGCAAGTTACCTAATTTCCTAGGGCATCCCTCTTCCGATGGCGATGTGATCCTATTCCACTAAGCAACCCAACTAACCTACCTAACTATCACCTTCCGGCTTGTCTAATTAGAGCAGCAAATGGCAATCAAATAAACAATCATTAATCAACACAATAGTTCAAGACGTCTCCTAAACTACTCTATCGCAACCAACCCTAAAGCTAGCTACTTTAGACAAATTACCTAGACCGAAAGACATTCGAAGGTAAAGAGTGCATCAATCAACAATTCTAAATCCAATCACAATACACAAACGCATTCAATCATAGCAATCATGGGGTTTAATAAGAAAGTACATCAATCAATTAGTCAAAACCGAGAATAAAGTTAAAGTATCAATTACTCATCACAACGGTCTAGATGGCATAATTAGTTTAGCCTACAATCATGTTCTGAACACTAAACATAACAAAGTCTGAAACTTGATCCAAATACATGATAGTAAGTAACGAAAACGGAGAAATCGAAAGAACCAGATAGCGTAGTGTAATGGAATCTTGGTCTCCCGATGCTTCGCCTTGATCTCAGCTCTCTCCTCCTTTGTAAATCGCCCTTAGTCGCTCTGGAATTCGTCTGGAAGTCGAAGTCTATCGAATGAACACCTAAAACCCAATTTTATATCGCGAAACCTTCTTTTGCGGGTTTTAGACCTCCAAGCGTATCGCTTGGAGGTGGGTCCTGTCTAGGCGATACGCCTACCGCCTATTACACGACAATTTAGTCGGGCGGAGCCGACTTTGACTTTCGTTGACCATCACTTCCTCGCGTATCGCCTACTAGCCATCAGGTCCCAAGCGATACGCTTGGGACTGCTTGTTCAGCACTTATCTTTCTTTTCTTCTTAACTTCTCTCGTGGCCTCGGGAATTCATCTAATACCTACAAAACTTGTGAAAACATAAATAACTGACTCAAAGACATAACTTAACTAAAACAAACTAAAACTAAAGAAAACCGACTCAATTAGACTCAAATACATAACAAAAGACTTAGGAAAATCGGATGTGTTTGCAACACATCAAACATCCCCACACTGACTCTTTTTTCGTCCTCGAAAAATACTGCAATGGAATCACAACCAGGAAATTGACTCTAAGCATTTATCATTTCAAAATTAACAATCCACCAATCAATTCCACATTCCATAATGTACCAACACCCTAACTACGATTGCCGATATTTCGATCCGACTAAACCCAACCACCAACCTTTTCTTTCGCCCCCATGTGTTTATAAAATTACCAGATATAAGTTCAGCTGCCTATGGATCCCACTAAAGAAAGGTCAAGTTCAACCTATTACCGAATCCTATTCAGTCAAAGCAAAGGGTATTAATTGATTTACATTTATATATTTTCTCCAACCACCCTTAAACCAG
>JBCNJP010007013.1:0-34584 GCA_039602395.1 Deinandra increscens subsp. villosa | reverse complement strand
GGAGCAATTCTATGATTCTAGGATTGAAAGTGGGATGATCAAGAAGTGTGATCTTGGTCTCTATGTGTTTGCATCAAAGCCTTCTAGTGGAGCAGCCATTATCAAATTTTAGTTTCAATCGTCTTTCTATCTTATTGGTAGAGTGTTCACAAAGAAGTTTTATTTATATTTCGTACAGTAATTCGTTTAAATCGACTTGATGTAACGCACCACGCAATTTCGTGTAATATATATGTAATGTGCTTATTTTAATGGATATCAAGCGATAACAGAAAATTAAAAGCAATACATGATTTTGGATCTCAACCTGATCATTTATATTTACACCAAGCAACCTTAAAGAAAAGAAACATTATATATTATACAAAACACAAATCCTAGATATCACACAAAAATAATTGTTCATAACTTTCAATCCAGTAACCTCTTGACACATGGCAGCAAGGATAACTTCTATATATTGGAAAAAAGAAAAAAGAAAACGAAAGACGTTTTGTTTATATTAAAATGAGAGGAGTAAGTACCTGCCTATACCCACACCTTACCTCCTCTCTCTTTCCCTTTCACTGAGAAAAGAGAAGCGTGCACATCTTACCTTACATCGCTTTCTTCAGTCACATCACACGTATTTGCATGGCCCACCCCACCCATTTCCCACGCTTTCTTTATCAAAATGGTCTTTGCATCTCATCACTCTACTACAACTCTCTCTCTCTCTCTCTCTCTCTCTCTCTCTCTCTCTCTAGAACCGTCTATCCCCATTTGTCTTCTAATCGAAACCCTTGACGAGTCTTACCGTTGTTGTATCTGTTCCGGAGATAAAGGCGTTTTTTGAGGGTGGTCGAGTATCACCATCTACGATTGAACACGCGATTCTCTCATATCTCTGTGTTTCATCTTCTCCCCAGCGACTATGAAGTTTTATCGCTGGTTCTAACTTATCTATTTGTGGTTTAGGGTTGGATTTGCTCTGATTTTGGCGGCTGACGGTGATTTTGATGTTGTTGCAACTGTTGTCTCCTGCGATGGATCTTTCGGCTAGGGTTCTTATTCCGGTACGGTTTATGTTCGTTGGCTTTGATTAAATATATTTCAATTTCAAACAGTTTCAAACAAGGCACACTCTACGTAACATCGATTTGTTGTTTCCAGCAATTTACTTAAGAGTTTTTGTTTTGCGAGTTTTAGGTTTTTGTTTACGATTATTCGGTACGAAAGTTCTGAAGATTAGGGCAAAAGGAGATCAAAGATTGGGAAGGGGATGAGGGAAACCAAACATTAAAATATGTCAATTTTCTTTAGCCTCATTCGAAGGTTTGGGTTTTCCTTTTCAGGTTTCTGGGTTTTATTTTGTGTATATTTTCTGCACCATGTATGTTTCTTTTATTCAACTCAGGAGGGATTTTACTCATTTTGTGACCTATAAACTAAATAAACACCAAGTTAGTGTAGTGGTTAGGATGCAGTTCTGTATAGTTGTTCTCATTTTTGTCTAAGTAATTGGCTTTAGAAAGATGGTGATCTAAAGTTATTTAAAATCATATGCAGTTGTCATTTAGAAATAAAAAGTATGTATTTGATGTCAAATATCCACTTCAATATGCTTGCATATTGGACATTTGCAGGTACAAGTCATGTGACCATGTCATGACTACTAAAGAAGCTGAGGATTAAATGTATAACCGGTTGGATTACATCAATCATCTTTTACATGGTGTAGTCCACATGAACGGTTATGGTCATATTCTCAGAGCCCACGATAGAGAAGGCGGCTCTTGATTCCTGTCAAGTAGTCGTATCATGGACTTCGAGGATCGCCCCTTTGCAAAGCTCTTGGAGTCAGGTTAGGGATGGTTTTTTTTTAATACAAAACCAGGTTTAAAAAAGATAGTGATTTATAAATTTTGCTCTGTTTTGATGTTACATTTTATCAAATTTTTTTAACTCCTAAGTCCCAACCATATATAAACGTTTCCCCCCATATGATTTTGAAATCTCTTTGGTTTACATTTTATGTTGTTAAATGGATTATTATAATAATTATATGAATCCCAGCATTATTAACATATTTTCTTTAACTATATAAGGCTATGTCAACTTTTAGTTGCTTTTATCTACATGAATAACTTTAGTTCAAGATTATGTATTACAGGTCTTGCTTGGGTTAGGTAATAACTTGGCTACTTTTTTAATGATACATATAATGCAGGTCTTCATTTTGTTGTTGTGTTTGCGTGTGTTTGAAGCTGATGCTATTCAATTTGCAGACAATAAATTGGGTACTCTTAGAGAATGTTTTTGTATTTTTAAATTTGAAGAGAACAAATGTTTAATTTACCAGAAAAAAGATAAGATGATGGCTTCATTTTGTATGCTTGATAAGAAAAGGATCGGATGATGGCTCCATATGAAGAGGATCGGATTGTGGCTTCTTTGATGAGGACATTTGTGCTCAATGAAAGCTAATCAATAGTTTTTTTTAAGTTTTAAAGTGTTGTACATTTCGCTCTAAATGTTATTAAATAGCGTTCAATTTTTAAGTTTTACAGTATTATGGATTTTATTCTAAATGTTTGAATGGCATTCGGTTTTCAAATCTGTAAAGGTTCCAAAATGTGTTTGATTTACTTTCGTTTACAAGGTCAATATGAACTTAAGTGTTAATGAATATGAATGAAAATTAAATAGCAAGATTAAATTGTTGTCTATTATGCATATGTTATTTTTTGGTTGGGAAAATTTTAGAACTTAACTATTATAGGTGTGACATGCCAGCATCCCTACAAGCTTTACTTTAATAGACTGGTTATGATTTATGTATTTCTTTACACAAACTTTGTCCACCAAAAACGAAGGGTGATTAACACCAAGGGGAGCCAAAAATATGATTTCAAAATTCGCATATAAAACAAATTTCAGAAAACATAAAGATACGAATTTCAGAAAACATAAAGATAGGGGATTCTTGCATTTTGAGTACTAACAAACAACCATAGGGGATTTTCAAAGGTCGGGCCATAAACACAAACCGGAATTCATACATAGAGGCTCACCCCAAAAAAAAATTAAAGACAAGTAAAAGTTACACCTGATTAACATGTTATAATGACAAAAGAGGTATAGTGTAAATGACATTATCTTACACGTCCATGTACAATACCTATCATTTTACGGTAATACGAAGGTGGCCCGCCGCAATGCGCGGGCGGGTCGCCAACTCGTAAAATTAATTAATCAAACCTAGGTCTAGTGTGATATTCACTTAACTAAATAATTAATAAAAAAATTATGACACGTGTGTCATTTTTTAAATAGTTGAGGGATTATTGTTGTAAATTATAGAAGTCTAAGGGCTTAGTTGTAAAATTGTCAACTAACATTTATTAGGTGTTAAATGCCATTAATCGTCAACTAACGAGGATACCGATTAGTTGAGCAACTCTTCCTTTATGTCCCATATATCAAAGATTGGGAAGGGGATGAGGGAAACCAAACATTAAAATATGTCAATTTTCTTTAGCCTCATTCGAAGGTTTGGGTTTTCCTTTTCAGGTTTCTGGGTTTTATTGTGTGTATATTTTCTGCACCATGTATGTTTCTTTTATTCAACTCAGGAGGGATTTTACTCATTTTGTGACCTATAAACTAAATAAACACCAAGTTAGTGTAGTGGTTAGGATGCAGTTCTGTATAGTTGTTCTCATTTTTGTCTAAGTAATTGGCTTTAGAAAGATGGTGATCTAAAGTTATTTAAAATCATATGCAGTTGTCATTTAGAAATAGAAAGTATGTATTTGATGTCAAATATCCACTTCAATATGCTTGCATATTGGACATTTGCAGGTACAAGTCATGTGACCATGTCATGACTACTAAAGAAGCTGAGGATTAAATGTATAACCGGTTGGATTACATCAATCATCTTTTACATGGTGTAGTCCACATGAACGGTTATGGTCATATTCTCAGAGCCCACGATAGAGAAGGCGGCTCTTGATTCCTGTCAAGTAGTCGTATCATGGACTTCGAGGATCGCCCCTTTGCAAAGCTCTTGGAGTCAGGTTAGGGATGGTTTTTTTTAATACAAAACTAGGTTTAAAAAAGATAGTGATTTATAAATTTTGCTCTGTTTTGATGTTACATTTTATCAATTTTTTTTAACTCCTAAGTCCCAACCATATATAAACGTTTCCCCCCATATGATTTTGAAATCTCTTTGGTTTACATTTTATGTTGTTAAATGGATTATTATAATAATTATATGAATCCCAGCATTATTAACATATTTTCTTTAACTATATAAGGCTATGTCAACTTTTAGTTGCTTTTATCTACATGAATAACTTTAGTTCAAGATTATGTATTACAGGTCTTGCTTGGGTTAGGTAATAACTTGGCTACTTTTTTAATGATACATATAATGCAGGTCTTCATTTTGTTGTTGTGTTTGCGTGTGTTTGAAGCTGATGCTATTCAATTTGCAGACAATAAATTGGGTACTCTTAGAGAATGTTTTTGTATTTTTAAATTTGAAGAGAACAAATGTTTAATTTACCAGAAAAAAGATAAGATGATGGCTTCATTTTGTATGCTTGATAAGAAAAGGATCGGATGATGGCTCCATATGAAGAGGATCGGATTGTGGCTTCTTTGATGAGGACATTTGTGCTCAATGAAAGCTAATCAATAGTTTTTTTTTAAGTTTTAAAGTGTTGTACATTTCGCTCTAAATGTTATTAAATAGCGTTCAATTTTTAAGTTTTACAGTATTATGGATTTTATTCTAAATGTTTGAATGGCATTCGGTTTTCAAATCTGTAAAGGTTCCAAAATGTGTTTGATTTACTTTCGTTTACAAGGTCAATATGAACTTAAGTGTTAATGAATATGAATGAAAATTAAATAGCAAGATTAAATTGTTGTCTATTATGCATATGTTATTTTTTGGTTGGGAAAATTTTAGAACTTAACTATTATAGGTGTGACATGCCAGCATCCCTACAAGCTTTACTTTAATAGACTGGTTATGATTTATGTATTTCTTTACACAAACTTTGTCCACCAAAAACGAAGGGTGATTAACACCAAGGGGAGCCAAAAATATGATTTCAAAATTCGCATATAAAACAAATTTCAGAAAACATAAAGATACGAATTTCAGAAAACATAAAGATAGGGGATTCTTGCATTTTGAGTACTAACAAACAACCATAGGGGATTTTCAAAGGTCGGGCCATAAACACAAACCGGAATTCATACATAGAGGCTCACCCCAAAAAAAAATTAAAGACAAGTAAAAGTTACACCTGATTAACATGTTATAATGACAAAAGAGGTATAGTGTAAATGACATTATCTTACACGTCCATGTACAATACCTATCATTTTACGGTAATACGAAGGTGGCCCGCCGCAATGCGCGGGCGGGTCGCCAACTCGTAAAATAAATTAATCAAACCTAGGTCTAGTGTGATATTCACTTAACTAAATAATTAATAAAAAAATTATGACACGTGTGTCATTTTTTAAATAGTTGAGGGATTATTGTTGTAAATTACAGAAGTCTAAGGGCTTAGTTGTAAAATTGTCAACTAACATTTATTAGGTGTTAAATGCCATTAATCGTCAACTAACGAGGATACCGATTAGTTGAGCAACTCTTCCTTTATGTCCCATATATCAAAGATTGGGAAGGGGATGAGGGAAACCAAACATTAAAATATGTCAATTTTCTTTAGCCTCATTCGAAGGTTTGGGTTTTCCTTTTCAGGTTTCTGGGTTTTATTGTGTGTATATTTTCTGCACCATGTATGTTTCTTTTATTCAACTCAGGAGGGATTTTACTCATTTTGTGACCTATAAACTAAATAAACACCAAGTTAGTGTAGTGGTTAGGATGCAGTTCTGTATAGTTGTTCTCATTTTTGTCTAAGTAATTGGCTTTAGAAAGATGGTGATCTAAAGTTATTTAAAATCATATGCAGTTGTCATTTAGAAATAGAAAGTATGTATTTGATGTCAAATATCCACTTCAATATGCTTGCATATTGGACATTTGCAGGTACAAGTCATGTGACCATGTCATGACTACTAAAGAAGCTGAGGATTAAATGTATAACCGGTTGGATTACATCAATCATCTTTTACATGGTGTAGTCCACATGAACGGTTATGGTCATATTCTCAGAGCCCACGATAGAGAAGGCGGCTCTTGATTCCTGTCAAGTAGTCGTATCATGGACTTCGAGGATCGCCCCTTTGCAAAGCTCTTGGAGTCAGGTTAGGGATGGGTTTTTTTAATACAAAACCAGGTTTAAAAAAGATAGTGATTTATAAATTTTGCTCTGTTTTGATGTTACATTTTATCAATTTTTTTAACTCCTAAGTCCCAACCATATATAAACGTTTCCCCCCATATGATTTTGAAATCTCTTTGGTTTACATTTTATGTTGTTAAATGGATTATTATAATAATTATATGAATCCCAGCATTATTAACATATTTTCTTTAACTATATAAGGCTATGTCAACTTTTAGTTGCTTTTATCTACATGAATAACTTTAGTTCAAGATTATGTATTACAGGTCTTGCTTGGGTTAGGTAATAACTTGGCTACTTTTTTAATGATACATATAATGCCGGTCTTCATTTTGTTGTTGTGTTTGCGTGTGTTTGAAGCTGATGCTATTCAATTTGCAGACAATAAATTGGGTACTCTTAGAGAATGTTTTTGTATTTTTAAATTTGAAGAGAACAAATGTTTAATTTACCAGAAAAAAGATAAGATGATGGCTTCATTTTGTATGCTTGATAAGAAAAGGATCGGATGATGGCTCCATATGAAGAGGATCGGATTGTGGCTTCTTTGATGAGGACATTTGTGCTCAATGAAAGCTAATCAATAGTTTTTTTTTAAGTTTTAAAGTGTTGTACATTTCGCTCTAAATGTTATTAAATAGCGTTCAATTTTTAAGTTTTACAGTATTATGGATTTTATTCTAAATGTTTGAATGGCATTCGGTTTTCAAATCTGTAAAGGTTCCAAAATGTGTTTGATTTACTTTCGTTTACAAGGTCAATATGAACTTAAGTGTTAATGAATATGAATGAAAATTAAATAGCAAGATTAAATTGTTGTCTATTATGCATATGTTATTTTTTGGTTGGGAAAATTTTAGAACTTAACTATTATAGGTGTAACATGCCAGCATCCCTACAAGCTTTAATTTTAGAACTTAACTATTACAGGTGCAACATGCCAGCATCCCTACAAACTTTACAGTAATAGACTGTTATGATTTATGTATTTCTTTACACAAACTTTGTCCACCCAAAACAAAGGGTGATTAACACAAAGGGGGGCCAAAAATATGATTTCAAAATTCGCATATAAAACAAATTTCAGAAAACATAAAGATACGAATTTCAGAAAACATAAAGATAGGGGATTCTTGCATTTTGAGTACTAACAAACAAACATAGGGGATTTTCAAAGGTCGGGCCACAAACACAAACCGGAATTCATACATAGAGGCTCACCCCCAAAAAATATTAAAAACAAGTAAAAGTTACACATGATTAACATGTTAAAATGACAAAAGAGGTATAGTGTAAATGACATTATCTTACACGTCAATGTACAATACCTATCATTTTACGGTAATACGAAGGTGGCCCGCCGCAACGCGCGGGCGGGTCGCCAACTCGTTAAAATAAAAAATCATTTTAATTGTTTAAAATTAAAAAAAAATTCTTAGTTAAACGGCCGGACGACCGTGGTTTCTCCGAGAGCGACCGTGTACCCAACGGTCGGACGACCATCTATATTTTGCTTTTCGAATTAAAAAAAAATAATTAACGGTCGTGGCGCCCCCGACAGTGTGTCAGACGGTCGGGCCGACCGTCGCAGAGAGAATGTTTTGACGGTCGTGCCGACCAGTCACACCGTCGGGCGACCGTCAATAATATATGTGTGTCACAAGGTGATTTGGTGGAAACCAACGGTCGTCCGACCGTGGTTGAGCGGCTAGGGCGACCGTGCAGCCGGCTATTTTCGTCCAACCGTGGTCAAACCGGCTAGTTTCGTCTTTTTCCCACTAATCAAACATAGTATCCTAAACACCACACACATCTTTGCATCGAATTAGGTAGTGATATGTGGACTCGGTTTGTTCTTCACATTTTTGACAAACACTTTCATTAAGGATTCCGTATTTTTCTAAATTACGCTTGGATGGTATTCAATCAAGAACCACTCTCCATATAAAGGCGTTGACTTTCAAATGTACCCAACGAAAGACATGTATTTTGATCAATGGTTTAAATTTATAACATAACGCATAACCTGGTGAATATGATTCATAAATCTTGCACACATCATATACAACATAGGATGTCCATCCTTGATGTATGCTAGATGTAACCATGATTAGTCTTATAATCACCTGACTGATAATGGCTCGTTGAAATTCTACATTTTATATAATATCAACAAGCTTAAGGACAATAAATCATTTTCAACTTCCATATGCTCGTTTTTATATGACCATAAATTGAGTAATAAACCTCTTGACTTGTTCGGGCGTTTACTCAATAAAGTTAGGATCACCAGCCTTATATTTATAATCTAACTACTTACATGGTAATGATTAATAAATACATGTACCTTAACATTCATATATTTGAATTCTTATGAGCAAGAAATTGAAAATAAGATTCGATTTCCTGCAAAGCTTTGATAAGCTCTAAATCCAGGAATTAAGCATTAAGACATTGAAGCTTAAAATAATAGAAAACTTTCTACCATGACTAACCAGATAAATCTTCTAATCCATAACTTTCCAATTTAATTCTAGTATCAAGAAGTAGTTATTGCCACTGATTACAATTGAATATATACTTCAATATCCTTAGGGATTAATGTTCCATCCAAAGGAAAAGGAAGCAATTCCCAAATCCTGGACCTTAAAGGAACATTAAGTATAAATTGGTAAACTTGAAGAAATTCAAGTATAACCAAATAGATAACACATTTTCTGACCAACAGGTTGTTGCGTTAATCGGAAAATTATGAGCGTTCTTAAAGGAAATGGATTTTAATGGAACTTGATAATCTTTTTGATAATCTAAGAATCTTCCAACAATCCATTACCTAAAGATTGAGACGTCAATCTAAAATCATATGTATAATCTGATATGACTTAATGTCATAAAATTAAGATATCATTTATGCACTAGCTTGCATAAAATATTCAAACCAAATAAACTTCTAATTCTATTACAAGTTTAATAAGGTTCCATGATAAGACCAAGATAGGTTCGGCAAAGTTGTTTGCTCATATCCTACAAGGTTTGAATTTATAATCTTAAAGAACGCTAAATCTATGAAAGGCAAGTGGGAGTACTATAATAATAATCATGGTCATGATAATTACATACTACTCTAGAAGTTTAATTCATATTAAACAATGGATTTAAATCACATGATGATTTAGAAGTTACTTGCATAAATGTATATTCTGGACAGAGATTCACGGAGACAAGTCACTTCTAGGGCTAGTTCAAAATCATTATGATCTTGAACAAAAGGGTTAAATAATATGAGATATTATGTGGATGTTACTATAAAACGTTATACAATGACATTGTTGGAAGAACATCACTACAATGAATCGTACTAATATTGTCACGTATTTATAAGATAATTATAAATACGAATGCCGTCTCAAGTGACATAAAAGTTTGCATTAATAAAATCGTTCATTCGATGTCTCAGGCTAATTAAGGTGTAATCAAAAAAGACAAGATATGTGATAACACAGAATATTGTGGTGCATACCAAGGGCACTCACTGTTAGACATTATTTATATATATCTAAATATATATATATTACGTATATATATATATATATGTATATATAAATCTTATTTATGTCCTTTATCATTTATCTTAAATAATCAATTACGTATTTGACCCTATCTGGTATTACTTGATGGACGTAATTACCCTTAGTACCTAGTTTAGACTGTCTCAGTGACAGTTTCGCTTGGCCAGCGAAACTGCCAGCGAAACTGCCTACTGAACAGTATATAATAGCCGCCTTTGTGCAGCCAAATGTAACTTTTGCAACTTTTGAACCCTAATACAAGAAATCTGCGTTTTTGGTAAGTTTTGGTGACGGCTAGGAGCTTTTCATATCATTATTGTAGCTGTAATCATCTCTTATCATCATCTTGGTTCATGTTGTGATTGTTCAATACTTGAAAACCCATTTGAGCTATTGAATATCATCTTTGTTGTTGTTTATTTGGTTTTCTTCTCAAAACATCATCATTTGCACTGTAAAAGATCAGTGAGGACCAACAATATGGTATCAGAGCCTTTGTGCTCTTGATTTTGGTGTTTTTGAGTGTTTTTGGGTAAAACTTTGAAAATCTATTTGATTCTGAAATCTCATTGTTTTGGACTGGAAATTGATTGAATATTGTGTGTTTTGATGTCCTGAAGACTATGCAATCAACCGATCATTACTCCATAGTGATTTGGGTTGATTTCTGATCATTTCTTCTTCAAAAAGAGGGTTTTCTGTTCTGGGCGAAATTGCTGTTTATCCAGCGAAACTGTGCCTTCAGACAGCGAAACTATCTAGCGATTTTGTAGTTTCTCTGCGAAACTGCCGAGCGAAACTATACTTTCGCCCTAAATCCGAAGCGAAACTATCGACATTTTTCTTGAACGAAAGTTCAAACCAGTTTCCAGCGAAACTAGCTAGCGAAACTGTGTGTCATCGGGTATTTCCGAGCGAAAGTGCTGCCCGTGCATACAGCGAAACTAGTTGGCGAAATTGCTGAATTGGTTCAGTGTTCCCAAGCGAAACTGCTGGCGAAATTATAAGTTCCAGCGAAATTGTTCAGGATTTCCGAGCGAAATTGCTGGCGAAACTATTCCTCCCAGCGAAACTAACCAAATTGTATTGTTCTTTGTTTGCTCGTGTCTTTCTTATTTCAGGCTGATTTAAGATGGCGTCAGGTACAAATGCTGCTGACACTGAAAGCATTGCTCCAAACCGACCACCAAGGCTGATCAACGGAGACAATTTTGAAGATTGGAAACGATGTCTGAAATCGTTCTTTCTGTACACCGATTACAATCAATGGTTGTCAATCGTCGATGGACCTCATATTCCAACCATTACTACTGGTGAAGTAACCCAGATCAACACCAAGCCGTCCTCCTTTTCTGAGAAGGACTTGAAACTTATTGATCGTGATCAAAAGGCTCTTGGTGCTCTTTCTCTATGCCTGTCGCAAGAAATCTACAATCGTTTTGCTGAGCACACTGATGCAAAAAGTTTGTTTGACGCTCTTTGTGAGTTTTATGATGGCAATGAAGACCTGGTGAAGGACAAAGAAGCCCAAGCCACTAAAGAATTCAATTCATTCACAAGCATGAAGAATGAAAAGTTAGTTGATTTGACAAACCGCTTCCTAACTGTATCAAGCAATCTGAAGAAATATGATGCGAAACTCACTAACTCTGAACAAATCAAGAAGCTGCTGGATGCTCTTCCACCCGAGTGGAGCATTCAGGTTCGCATGCTAAAACAAGAAAGAGGTTTCTCCGATTACAAGCTTATGGATGTAATTAACAAGCTTAAGTCTTTTGAGTTGGATGTTCAAAGGAGAGAGTACAATCAAACCATGGGTCCTACTAAAGTTTATTCTCCGAATTCTGCTTTCATCTCAGCCGTCACACCCAAAGGAGCCTTATCTCAACTTCAATCTTCACATCTTGGATCTGGTTCATCCTCAACTGCTTCCGCCACTACTCAGCAAACATCCCAGATTTCACCTGAATACATGGGATTGTTCTCATTGTTTACTAACAGTTATCAAGCTTTCGCTGCTGGAGAACTTCAAGGTTCGACTCTGACTGCTGAGGATATGTACCAAGTTGATCCAGATGATTTGGAAGAAACTGACCTAAAATGGCAAATGGCCATGTTGACTGTTCGTGCTAGAAAATTCTTCGAACGCACTGGGAGAAACACCTTCAAGAATCAAAATGGAAGAGTTGGTTTCGACAAGGCTAAGCTTAGATGCTACAACTGTAAGCAACTTGGCCACTTCAAGAGAGAATGCCCTAGTCCAATTGTTACTGAACCGACCCCTGAGCCTGCAACTCGAGTCATCCCTATCACTGACAAAGCAGAAGCCAAGCCTACCAAAGAAGTGGCTCTTCTGACAAACTTTGACTGGAGTTCGGAGGTCTCTGAAGCTGAGGAGGCCATCAATCAAGCTCTTGCAGCTCAAATCCATGAACAAAGCAATGATCACACAGTTAACAGCTGTGAGAAGAAAGAAGCTGAGAAGAAGACGAATGAGAAAACGGCAAGCACACCCGCGTGCACATGTGAAAAGGCTCTTGCTGCAGAAAAGGTTATAATGGATCTTTCATATGAATCTGTTCAAGATATGTGCTCTCATCCTTGTAGAATTCGTTTGTTCGGCATCTACAAGGCCAATCGATTGTTGATTGACACCAACAACGAATTAAAAACCATGAACACCCAATTAAAAGAAAATGAAGCAAAATATTTTGTGAAATTAAATGAGGCAATGCATGAAAATGAACATTTAAAACAAACTCTTCTTGCAAAAAATGTTGAAATAAACATGCTTTCTGAAAGAGTTACATTAGCCCAATTTGAAACCTCTCAACTTCAGACCAAGTTAGATAGATGGACCGTTTCACAAATGAAAGTTGAAGAGATGCTCGTTAAACAACGAGGAGCTAAAATAAAAACCGGAATAGGTATGGAGAACAATGGGAATGTGTTTCCTAAGGTTTATCCTCCTCCTAGCACGCATTGTTATTCACCTACTCCGAAACCTCATCCCTTAAATGATTTAATTCCTAGTGATGCTAACAGTCTGCATGCAGGTCTAGAAGGAGTGAACCATAAGGAGATCAGGGAGGATTATGATAATGGATATGGTAACACAAGTGGGCTTGGATGCGGTAGTCTAAATTCTAAGGAGTCTGTTTCAAGTAGTAGTTCGAATTCCAAGAAGTCTAGCTCAGACAGTAGTGTAGCTAGTAGTTGTTCTTCTTTAGATAGTGATAGTGATGAGTCAGCGTCTGTTAATCAAGAAAGTTTCGTTTCAAATGAAAATGATCAATGTCATGCAAGTACATCTCAAAACTGCTTCAACAAATTTCTTTCTAATCCAATTCCTTCTTTCACACCAATACGAATTTCAAAACCTACAGAAATTCATGTTTCTCAAAAGAAGAGATCATCGTTGAAAACTAATACAAAGATTTCAAATGATAAAACTAAGATGGATTTTGAAACCAACAGTGATTCTGATTTTAACACATCAGATTGTGAGGAGGAAAGGCTTTCAGAAACTTCCTCCTGCACAAGTCACAAATCTCACTGTTTCAGATGTGGTAAGGATGATCATGTTGTTAAAAATTGCAAAGAAAAATTAAATCGAACAAACCATGATAGATCCTTTGGCCACAAGGTAACCAGTTTTGTAAAACAATTCCTTGGGGGAAAACAGAAAGTCACAAATCCCGGAAATGCAAAAGTCTGGGTACCAGTTATTAAGTAATTTCTTGTCTTGTATTGCCAGGCACTCCCGAAGAACTCTCCAAATAGCTATTGGCATATTGATTCGGGATGCTCTCGGCATATGACTGGGTTGAAAGACCTGCTTACAAATTACAGGATCGTGGATGGTGGAGTTGTTTCTTTTGCAGGTGATAAGAGGGGTGGAAAGATGGTTGGTCAAGGAGATGTGTCATATGGATCTCTTACTTTGGAGCAAGTCAATTATGTTCCCGAATTGCAGTTTAATCTTCTAAGTGTGTCACAAATCTGTGACAAGGATATTCCTGTGCTATTCAAATCCAATGAATGCTTATTTCTGAAGCCGGGATTCAAAGTGCCCGAAGAGATGGTGGCAATGCGTGCACCTCGCATCAATGACACATATCTGCTGAATATGAAATCCACTGCATCTCACTCTTCGTCCATGACTTGTCTACTTTCGAAAGCTTCTGTATCTGAGTGCTTCTTGTGGCATAGACGTTTAGGACACATAAACTTCAAAATTCTAAATAATCTTGTCAAAAACAATTTGGTCCGAGGTCTCCCTTTCAAGGATTTTTCTGTCGTTGAAAAATGTCTTTCATGTGCTAAAGGAAAACAACATAAGAAGCCACATAAGTCAAAAGTTGAAAATTCCATTTCAAGTCCCTTAGAATTGCTCCATACTGATTTATTTGGACCGATTAGTGTCCCAAGTTTGGGAAAAAGATCTTACTGTCTTGTTGTCACTGATGATTATTCCAGGTACTCTTGGGTTAGGTTCTTGAAGCAAAAGAGCGACACAGCTGAAGCTTTACAGAACATTATCCTGTCCGTGGAAAGCTCCAGAAGCAAGAAAGTCAAGGCAATCAGAAGCGACAATGGCACTGAATTTCGTAATCAGATCTTTGATTCCTTCTGCGCAAACAAAGGGATTCTTCGACAATACAGTGCAGCAAGAACACCGCAGCAGAATGGAGTTGCTGAAAGAAAGAATCGCACACTCGTGGAAGCTGCTCGAACCATGCTGATAGAATCAAAGCTGCCGATTATCTTCTGGGCTGAAGCTGTGAACTGTGCGTCCTATGTGCTGAACCGCGTCTTAATCGTGAAAGATAAGATGAAGAAGTCTTATGAGCTGTATCATGGAAGGAAGCCACTGATTGATTTCTTTAAGCCGTTTGGATGTTCGTGCACACTGCTGAATACCGAAGCTCAAATTACGAAATTTGGAGCCGTCTCTGACGAGTGTTTCTTTATGGGGTATTCTTCTTCTCAAAAAGCTTATAGAGTTTATAACAAACGTACTCGCATTATGCAGGAATCCTACTATGTTGACTGGCAAGAATCAAATACTCCCAACACCGGGTCCGGACCAGAATGGTTTTATGATTCAGATACTCTGTTCAAGTCATTCAATCTTCCTATCCTTGCTGAAGCAAATGACAATCCTCCTCTAGTCGTTATCACCCCTCACTCCGAAATTCACCAACAAAACCTTTCCTCTCCCTCACAACCTATGCATCAACCCGACTGTCCATCTTCATCTCATGAACTACCTCAAACCTCCGAACCCGCACCCCTCAACATTGACTCAAATTTCATGTCACACCCCCAAATAACCACTAACGGAGTTTATACCGTTAAGGGGTGCGGCTAGACCAGGATCCACAACCATTAGTTACAAATACTAAATGAATCAGAGATAGTTCAAAAGTCAGTTATAAAGTAGAGTCTTAAATACAACGCAGCGGAATAAAATATTGTCTTAGCACTAACCACGTGCTTTACATAAACATTGTTTTAAAATTCCCTAGTTTAGTTTAAAAACAGAAATAAATATCTTCTCGTGCCATGCCAACCTCCAGCGGATACTCCTTAGCGATCTGCAAAAGTTTAAACCACGCAAGTGTCAACCTAACGGTTGGTGAGTTCACAGTGGGCTTGTCATGCATTGGCCCGGTCTCATAATCATAATTTGTATCCAGGTATACTTACATAGTATTCGTTTGTGGAAAGACAATGCAAAATGTTATGTCTTAGTTTATAAAGGAATTGTCCGTGACCTACGTCATCGGGTATGTACTAGTTTTGTATAGTTAAAGTGCTCAACCGATATCGCGGGTAGCTAATCCGTTGTTCCATGCACTAAGGAAGTTTGCACCAAAGCTGACTATAATTTATTGTAGTGGCCGAGCCATCTAGTACTGCGGACCTACGTCATCGCGGATTTGCCTCCCCCGTGTCCTCTCGGGATCACGGTCAGATAGGCTGATATTGTACCTCCGTGCACTCCCCGTGCCACGGGGCGGAGTTTGTCAAACTCCAGTAGATCTACCCAACATCCCCTCGCTTTACAATTAATGGTACAATTTAGTTGAGGACTTTTAAGTTTTCAAGGCATCCTTAGAAATCATGTGATATCATGTGGTTTAGACTTTAACCTACACTAGCCATATTAAAACGGTTTACTGGATTCTCATGAATCTCAAAAGTGTTTTTGGTTTTGTTTTAGAAATCGTTGTTTTGGTAATTCGCAAGTGCTTCCCATAAAGCACTTCAAGTTCTTTCAAGTGGGTGCCGAGCACTCCAGGTTTTCAAATTTATCAGGGAGGTGCCTAGCACTCTCGAGTTTGTCAGCATTGTTTTACTTTTAGTTAATCGGTGTGACCCAAACGGGTTCACGGTAACTGGATTAGTGACACTCACCTTTGGTTGCACCGCTACACTTGCTAGTAATCCAAGTATGCTTAATGAAGACCTATGAACACGTTTAGGTCTTAAGTATTAGTTTCGTGTCTAATCTTTACTTAACGTCACTATGGCCCATAACATAGCACGTTGGAACTATGACTCGACATACAAACACACGACACCAATGGTTGATCATAAACAAGGGTTCATATATATCAGAAATCAAAGCATGTATCATCATGGCATAATCATGTAAGTCATGGCATAACATTCAAGCAAATTGTACAAGTTTAGATTCTGGTCTCAGTTTCGCTAGCCTAGTTTCGCTAGGCAGTTTCGCTGTATACTCGGGCAGCACTTTCGCTAGGCAATGCCCGATGACACAGTTTCGCTAGACTAGTTTCGCTCGAAACTGTTGGCACAGTTTCGCTAGCCTAGTTTCGCCCGAAACTGGTTTGAACTTTCGTTCAGGGAATTTCGCTCGGTAGATTCGCTCGAGCTGGTCTGGTCGGTTTACCCAGCGACACTACAGTTTCGCTGCATAGTGTCGCTGGAAGGAGATATACATAGTTTCGCTGGACAGTTTCGCCCAGAGAACACCACAGTTTCGCTGGTCGCGAAAAACATACGGATCAGCCTAAAAATTGACCTAACAGCTTCCATTCACACATGCAATTCATTGTTTAGCATACATAGGCATTTACCAACATAAATCAGTAAGCTTTAACACCTTAAACATGCATTTTGTCATCCGATCACCCAAAATACATATAAAACCCTAAAATGGCTAAAATAGCATAAATCTTTGTCATGGATGGATTTCATACGCAAAGTTGTGAACTTTATAACAGATCTAGCATCCCTAAGCAACATACTAGCAGATCAAGCAATTTCATGAAGGTTTAAGCATACTTTTTAAGAAAACTCAAAGAAAAGGCATAAAAGAAAGGTTTTGGGACTCACGATTCGATCAAGGAATCGAATGGATGTTGTCTTGAGGCTGAGATCTTGATGTTTGGTTGTGTTTCTCGACTGACCAGGTTTCCAGAGGTGTGTGTGTGTCTTGGAGAGAATGGTGCAACAAAATGAGGCAACTAGGGCTTTATGTTATTATATATCAGGGCCTAGTTTCGCTGGCAGTTTCGCTGGCCAGGCGAAACTGGCTCTGATCACAAGTGAGCCAACAAGCTGTCGGGCGACATTATAGTTTCGCCCGGTAGTTTCGCTGGTTACCCAAAAGTGGTCAATTTCACATTCTAAGCAAGATAAACACGATTCACAAATTGTCAAGCTATTCATAATATTAAATCATGCGTTTAAAACACATTGCACATAATGACATCAATAAAGGAACACATAACACATATGGGCGGGTTCGGTGATCAACCAAAGGACGTGGACGTATTCGGCCTAGTTAAGCATTAGTTACTAAGTTAACACTTATAACGTAACTAACGGAGTTTGTCTAACGGAAGTTAACCTTGGAATTCTCGGATGTCACATCCTTCCCTTGTAATTGGAATTTTCGTCCCGAAAATTATTCTTGTGTCGTGGCGTTCGCAGCCTCGGCTGTCGTCGTTGCTGGGGGAAGAAAGCAAAAGTTTTAGGGTTGTCACATCCTCCTCCTGTTACAGGAATTTTGGTCCCCAAAATTAAATCATACCATGAGTTTCCCTGGACGTTTGTTCGAACAAGTGAGGATACTTTTTCTTCATTTGATCCTCTCGCTCCCAAGTATATTCAGGTCCACGCCTTGAGTTCCATCGCACCTTGACGATCGGAATCTTGCTACGTTTGAGGGCTTTCTCCTCGCGTCCCATGATTTCTACCGGTTGCTCGATAAATCTCAAATGTTCGTCGATTTCCAATTCCTCCAGAGGAATTATTTCGATGTCTTCAGCCCGACATTTCTTTAGATTGGAAACGTGAAACACGTTGTGAACTCCATCGAGTTCAGCAGGGAGTTGCAATCGATAGGCCACCGGGCCTACTTCCCCAATAATTTCAAACGGACCGATGTAGCGAGGATTTAACTTTCCACGCTTCCCGAAGCGTATCACTCCCTTCCAGGGAGATACCTTCAACAATACTTTGTCACCCACCTCAAACTTTAGAGGTTTTCGGCGTTTGTCGGCATAACTCTTTTGTTGATCACGCGCTGCAGCTAGCCGTTGCCTGATTTGAATAATCCGCTCGGTCATATCATGGATAACCTCCGGTCCAGTGAGCCCTTTCTCACCCGTTTCGGCCCAACACACGGGCGATCTACATTTTCTGCCATAAAGTGCTTCAAAAGGTGCTGCACCGATGCTTGAATGATAGCTATTGTTGTAAGAGAACTCCACCAGTGGAAGGTGAGTCTCCCAATCCTTCCCAAAGTCAAGAACGCAAGCTCGGAGCATATCTTCTAAGGTTTGAATGGTTCGTTCCGATTGACCGACCGTTTGTGGGTGATAGGCTGTACTCATATCTAGTCGGGTTCCCAATGCTTCCTGCATTGATTGCCATAACCGGGAAGTAAATCGAGGATCTCGATCAGAAATGATAGTCTTAGGCACACCGTGAAGCTTCACAATTTTATCGATGTACAACTTTGTCAATTTATCCATATTATCACTTTCCTTCATCGGAATGAAATGTGCCGATTTGGTTAATCGATCGATGACAACCCAAATCGCATCCGGTTGATTTGATCGATGAGGTAGTCCCGTTACAAAATCCATGGAGATGTCCTCCCATTTCCATTCTGGGATCTTTGGTTGTTGTAGTAAACCAGAAGGCTTTTGGTATTCAATCTTGACTCTTGAGCAGGTTAAGCATTTAGCCACATATCGAGCAATGTCGGCTTTCATATTCGGCCACCAATAAAGATTTTTCAAGTCCTGATACATTTTATCCGATCCAGGGTGCACCGAATATCTTGCTTTGTGAGCCTCGTCCATCACGAGCTCACGGAGATTTCCAAACAAAGGAACCCAGATTCTGTCATTATAGTACGTGAGTCCATCGGACTTAACTTCAGAATGGCCATCCACACCACGCAGTGCTTCAGCTGCGAAGTTTTCTGCTTTCAAAGCTTCTCGTTGGCAGTCACGGATCCGATCCGGTAGTCCTGAATGTATTGTAAGCTGAAGCGCTCGTACCCGTCGAGGCTTTTCGTACTCTTTTCTGCTTAGGGCATCTGCCACCACATTTGCTTTTCCCGGATGATATTTAATGGCCAAATCATAATCGTTCAGTAATTCAACCCACCTTCTTTGCCGCATGTTGAGGTCTTTCTGATCAAAGATGTGCTGTAAACTTTTATGATCGGTGAATATTGTGCACTTTGTTCCGTATAGGTAATGTCTCCAAATCTTGAGTGCATGAACAACGGCTCCCAATTCCAAATCATGCCTTGTATAATTCTTTTCAGTATCCTTTAGTTGCCTGGACCCATAGGCAATCACTTTGTCTCGTTGCATCAACACGCAACCGAGTCCTTGGATTGATGCATCGCAATAGACCACAAAGTCGTCAATCCCATCGGGTAACGCGAGAATTGGAGCTGAACATAACATATCTTTGAGAGTTTGAAACGCGCGTTCTTCCTTCTCACCCCATCTGTATTGCACTCCTTTGTGCGTTAAGGCTGTTAAGGGTTGAGCCAATTGAGAGAAACCTTTAATAAACCTTCGATAATACCCGGCAAGTCCTAAAAATTGTCGGATTTCTGTTGGCGCTCTTGGAGTAGACCAATTCTTTATTGCTTCCACTTTGGCCGGGTCGACATGAATTCCTTCCTCATTAACAATGTGTCCAAGAAACTGGACTTCGCGGATCCAAAAGTCGCATTTTGAAAACTTGGCGTAGAGCTGTTCCTTGCGAAGCAATTCCAAAATAAGACGCAGATGCTCCTCGTGTTCTTCCTTTGTCTTGGAGTAGATCAAAATATCATCAATGAAAACTATCACAAACTTATCGAGGTATGGCTTGCACACTCGATTCATCAGATCCATAAATACGGCTGGTGCATTGGTTAGCCCGAACGGCATAACCAGGAATTCGTAGTGACCATACCGAGTTCTGAAAGCAGTCTTCGGTACATCCTCATCTCGAACGCGAAGTTGGTGATATCCAGACCGTAGATCAATCTTTGAGAAGTAGCTCGAACCTTGCAGGTGATCGAAGAGATCGTCGATTCGAGGAAGTGGATACCGATTCTTGATAGTAACCTTGTTAAGCTCTCGGTAGTCAATGCACATGCGGAACGTTCCATCCTTCTTCTTAACAAACAATACCGGAGCTCCCCATGGAGACGAACTTGGACGGATAAACCCCTTGTCGAGTAATTCTTGAAGTTGTGAGGAGAGTTCGTTGAGTTCACTTACCGCCAAACGGTAAGGTGCGCGTGCAATCGGAGCGGCTCCAGGAGCTAAGTCGATTCCAAACTCTACTTGTCGAAATGGAGGCAAACCAGGCAGATCTTCAGGAAATACATCTTGGAAGTCGCGAACTATTGGGTAGTCGTTGATTCTGCGCTCAGGAAGTGTCGAATCGGTGACGTTTGCAAGAATCGCGAAGTGACCTTTACGAAGGCACTTTTGAGCTTTGAGAAACGAAATAATACCAGTCACTGCTCCACCTTTTTCACCTTGAACCGTTAACATTTCACCTCCTTCGAGTGGGATACGAACCACTTTTTCTTTACATAAGATTTCAGCTCGATTCTCAGATAACCAATCCATTCCTACTATAACGTCAAAACTACCAATCGGGAAAGGCATAAGATCGATTCCTAATGTATGGCCAGCTAGTTCTAACTTACAGCCCTTAACTATCTGAGTCGTATCATGAAGTTTACCATTTGCTAGTTCTACCACATATTTAGCGTCTAAGGCAATAGGTCTAACATTAATCAACTTAGCAAATTTAGTGGAAATAAAACTTTTCTCAGCACCAGAATCAAATAATACAGTAGCAAAGAAACCGTTCAAAATAAATTTACCATTAATCACGTTGGCGTCATTGCGAGCTTCACCCTGACCCATGACGAAAGCTCGACCTCTACCATTTCCACCATTCCCGTTATTACCATTTCCGTTGCCATTCCCATTACCATTACCTCCACCGTTACCATTCCCACCGTTGTTTCCTTGGTTACCATTCCCTTGCCTTCTCAGCTGCGGGCAGTCTCTCTTAATGTGACCTTGAGCACCACACTCAAAACAGCCACGGGCTCCCCCATTGTTGTTGTTCTGGTTCAGGCCGTTGTTGTTCCCATTACCCCGATTGTTCCCATAGTTGTTGTTTCCATGATTGTTGTTGTTCCTCCTGGGGCGGTTTTGTTGCTCGGGCAAAGTCGCCCAACAGTCTTTTGCTTCGTGGCCTCCCTTGCCACACCTTTCGCAGTTCAGATTCTTCCTACAAACACCAGCATGATGCTTCCCACATTTGTTACACAGAGGCAGGTTACCCCTGTAGTTGCCTTGACCATTGCCACCCTGGCGGTAGTTGCCACTGTTGTTCCCGGATCTCTTGCTTTGACCTTGGGAGTTATAAGGTCTCCCAGTGCTGTTTCCAACACTCTGAACATTCATTGAGTTCTCAGGAGCTTCATCATCAGCTTTTCTCTTGCCACTAAGGGCAGTCTTCTCGGTGGCCTTTGCAGGAAGTGTACCCTTCTCAACCTCCTGATCAGTAAGTTTGTGAGCCAAACGAATGGCTTGTTGCACGGTCGCGGGGTTGCTGGCAGTCACCAGACTCTTAATTTGAGGCGCGAGGCCTTCCAGATAACGCTCAATGCGTTTGAATTCAGCATCAACCATTGTGGGGCACAAGACCTCGTACTCATGATATCGTGCAGTGTACTGCTCGACTTCAGACCCAATCATCTTCAGATTCAAGAATTCGCCTTCTAGCTTCTTTACTTGGTCACGGGGACAGTACTCCTCCATAATCAGATCCTTAAATGCTGCCCACTGCATGTTATTAGCCGCGTCTAGCCCAACCATCTGAATTTCAGAGTTCCACCAGGAGAGTGCAGCTCCTTCGAAGGTACCAGTAGCAAACTTCACCTTGCTTTCAGCTGGGCAATTACACATGGAGAAAACCTTTTCAGACTTCTCAATCCACCTAAGGAGTCCTACAGCTCCTTCTTCGCCGGAAAATCTCATCGGCTTGCAGTCCATGAAGGACTTGAACGTGCAGTGGTGGTGGTTTCCTGATGCATAAATAGTTCGGATTTTAAAATTTAAACAGGTCATGATATAATCGCTTTGTGCCTTAACCGGCATAATAGTTACCCTGTGCGGCATATGCAGCTTGGACGGCTGCCACCGCGGCTTGCACATGTTCATTAATCATTGCTTGCAGCTGTGCAGGCGTCATGTTTATGTTGCCTCTTCCGTTTCCTCTTCCAGACATCTTGCTGAATAGTTAAAGTAGCCAGTGTTTAGTCACATTTATAACTTTATACATATCCCATAATATGCATAATAACATTTTCCCGTTATCCCACTATTAGTCCAGAAAATTTTGTGCATAATGGAGGCGTCGTCGGAGAACGTCGTAAGTCGTAAGTAGCTGTCGTCGAAGGTCGGCTTTCCCATAAAAGTCACCGTCGGCGTAGTCGTTGTAGTAGAAATTAGGACGTAGCGTGTAGCATCGTTTCGTTGTCGCTTTCCCCCGGCATAGTGCGCGCATTAGCGTTCGCGTTTCGTATTCGTGTGTGAAAATTTTCCCTAAGGTTTTCCGTTAGACTTCCTAGACACGGTCTATATATATATTTATATATATATATATATATATACGTACGTACTAAGATTTTACTTACACAGCAGAGCGAGTATCCCAGGTTGGCACGTAAAAATTTTTGGTTTTGGGAATTTGTTTGTTCGTTTGTAACTAAGGTTTCAAGTTGCAGTTTCCAAATCGTTTTCTAAATTGATTCCAGTTCTCTGCAACTTATGGCTCTGATACCAATCTGTCACACCCCCAAATAACCACTAACGGAGTTTATACCGTTAAGGGGTGCGGCTAGACCAGGATCCACAACCATTAGTTACAAATACTAAATGAATCAGAGATAGTTCAAAAGTCAGTTATAAAGTAGAGTCTTAAATACAACGCAGCGGAATAAAATATTGTCTTAGCACTAACCACGTGCTTTACATAAACATTGTTTTAAAATTCCCTAGTTTAGTTTAAAAACAGAAATAAATATCTTCTCGTGCCATGCCAACCTCCAGCGGATACTCCTTAGCGATCTGCAAAAGTTTAAACCACGCAAGTGTCAACCTAACGGTTGGTGAGTTCACAGTGGGCTTGTCATGCATTGGCCCGGTCTCATAATCATAATTTGTATCCAGGTATACTTACATAGTATTCGTTTGTGGAAAGACAATGCAAAATGTTATGTCTTAGTTTATAAAGGAATTGTCCGTGACCTACGTCATCGGGTATGTACTAGTTTTGTATAGTTAAAGTGCTCAACCGATATCGCGGGTAGCTAATCCGTTGTTCCATGCACTAAGGAAGTTTGCACCAAAGCTGACTATAATTTATTGTAGTGGCCGAGCCATCTAGTACTGCGGACCTACGTCATCGCGGATTTGCCTCCCACGTGTCCTCTCGGGATCACGGTTAGATAGGCTGATATTGTACCTCCGTGCACTCCCCGTGCCACGGGGCGGAGTTTGTCAAACTCCAGTAGATCTACCCAACATCCCCTCGCTTTACAATTAATGGTACAATTTAGTTGAGGACTTTTAAGTTTTCAAGGCATCCTTAGAAATCATGTGATATCATGTGGTTTAGACTTTAACCTACACTAGCCATATTAAAACGGTTTACTGGATTCTCATGAATCTCAAAAGTGTTTTTGGTTTTGTTTTAGAAATCGTTGTTTTGGTAATTCGCAAGTGCTTCCCATAAAGCACTTCAAGTTCTTTCAAGTGGGTGCCGAGCACTCCAGGTTTTCAAATTTATCAGGGAGGTGCCTAGCACTCTCGAGTTTGTCAGCATTGTTTTACTTTTAGTTAATCGGTGTGACCCAAACGGGTTCACGGTAACTGGATTAGTGACACTCACCTTTGGTTGCACCGCTACACTTGCTATAATCCAAGTATGCTTAATGAAGACCTATGAACACGTTTAGGTCTTAAGTATTAGTTTCGTGTCTAATCTTTACTTAACGTCACTATGGCCCATAACATAGCACGTTGGAACTATGACTCGACATACAAACACACGACACCAATGGTTGATCATAAACAAGGGTTCATATATATCAGAAATCAAAGCATGTATCATCATGGCATAATCATGTAAGTCATGGCATAACATTCAAGCAAATTGTACAAGTTTAGATTCTGGTCTCAGTTTCGCTAGCCTAGTTTCGCTAGGCAGTTTCGCTGTGTACTCGGGCAGCACTTTCGCTAGGCAATGCCCGATGACACAGTTTCGCTAGACTAGTTTCGCTCGAAACTGTTGGCACAGTTTCGCTAGCCTAGTTTCGCCCGAAATTGGTTTGAACTTTCGTTCAGGGAATTTCGCTCGGTAGATTCGCTCGAGCTGGTCTGGTCGGTTTACCCAGCGACACTACAGTTTCGCTGCATAGTGTCGCTGGAAGGAGATATACATAGTTTCGCTGGACAGTTTCGCCCAGAGAACACCACAGTTTCGCTGGTCGCGAAAAACATACGGATCAGCCTAAAAATTGACCTAACAGCTTCCATTCACACATGCAATTCATTGTTTAGCATACATAGGCATTTACCAACATAAATCAGTAAGCTTTAACACCTTAAACATGCATTTTGTCATCCGATCACCCAAAATACATATAAAACCCTAAAATGGCTAAAATAGCATAAATCTTTGTCATGGATGGATTTCATACGCAAAGTTGTGAACTTTATAACAGATCTAGCATCCCTAAGCAACATACTAGCAGATCAAGCAATTTCATGAAGGTTTAAGCATACTTTTTAAGAAAACTCAAAGAAAAGGCATAAAAGAAAGGTTTTGGGACTCACGATTCGATCAAGGAATCGAATGGATGTTGTCTTGAGGCTGAGATCTTGATGTTTGGTTGTGTTTCTCGACTGACCAGGTTTCCAGAGGTGTGTGTGTGTCTTGGAGAGAATGGTGCAACAAAATGAGGCAACTAGGGCTTTATGTTATTATATATCAGGGCCTAGTTTCGCTGGCAGTTTCGCTGGCCAGGCGAAACTGGCTCTGATCACAAGTGAGCCAACAAGCTGCCGGGCGACATTATAGTTTCGCCCGGTAGTTTCGCTGGTTACCCAAAAGTGGTCAATTTCACATTCTAAGCAAGATAAACACGATTCACAAATTGTCAAGCTATTCATAATATTAAATCATGCGTTTAAAACACATTGCACATAATGACATCAATAAAGGAACACATAACACATATGGGCGGGTTCGGTGATCAACCAAAGGACGTGGACGTATTCGGCCTAGTTAAGCATTAGTTACTAAGTTAACACTTATAATGTAACTAACGGAGTTTGTCTAACGGAAGTTAACCTTGGAATTCTCGGATGTCACATCCTTCCCTTGTAATTGGAATTTTCGTCCCGAAAATTATTCTTGTGTCGTGGCGTTCGCAGCCTCGGCTGTCGTCGTTGCTGGGGGAAGAAAGCAAAAGTTTTAGGGTTGTCACATTTCAAAACCATAAAAGATCATCCACATGACCTCGTCATTGGTTCTATTACGGATGGAGTGAGGACTCGTCATCAGTCTGGATTGATCAATGAATGCTTGTTCGCGTGTTTTCTGTCTCAGATCGTTCCTAAAAATATAGAGGAAGCTTTAGCAGATCTAAGTTGGGTGGACTCTATGCAGTCTGAGCTACAACAATTCAGAAAGCTGAAGGTTTGGCAACTCGTGGATCTTCCAGAAAACAAGGTTCCAATTGGTACAAAGTGGGTTTTCAGGAACAAACCAGATGATAGAGGTGTTGTGATCAGAAACAAGTCAAGACTCGTGGTTCAAGGTTTTTATCAAGAAGAAGGCATTGATTATACTGAAGTGTTTGCACCTGTTGCACGTATTGAGGCCATTCGCATTTTCCTGGCTCATGCTACACACAAGGATTTCAAGGTGTACCAGATGGACGTTAAGTGCGCTTTCTTATATGGGGACATTGATGAAGAAATCTATGTGAATCAACCTCCTGGCTTTGAAGATCATGAATTTCCTGACAAAGTGTACAAGCTCGATAAATCTCTCTATGGTCTACATCAGGCTCCCAGAATCTGGTACGAGACTTTGACTGAATATCTTTTGGGAAAAGGCTTTACGCGTGGATCTATCGACATGACGTTGTTTACAAGAGAGGTCAACGGTGAAGTGCTGATCGTTCAAGTATATGTAGACGACATAATTTTTGGTTCAACAAATGAGAAGCTTTGTCGCGAGTTTGAAGAAGTGATGAAAGAAAAATTCGAAATGAGTATGATGGGGAAGATGTGTTTCTTCCTTGGGTTGCAGGTGGAACAAAAGCCTGACGGGATTCTTATTCATCAAGAAAAGTACATTCTGGAGATTCTGAAGAAATTCAAGATGAACGACGCCTCAGCTGAACTTACTCCCTTCACATCTCAGACATGTTTGACTCCCGACAGTGACGGAAAGCGGGTTGACCAGAAACTTTATCGATCAATGATTGGGTCTCTCATGTATCTCACATCCAGTCGTCCGGATATCACTTTTGCTGTGTGTTACTGTGCTCGCTATCAAGCTGATCCAAGGGAATCTCACGAAAAGGCGGTCAAGCGAATCTTCCGTTATTTGAAGGGCTCATCAAGATTGGGATTATGGTATCCTAAAGGTGGAAGTTTTGAGCTTAATTCATATTCAGACAGTGATCACGGAGGATGCAAACTGGATAGAAAGTCTGTTTCTGGAGGATGCCAGTTTCTGGGGGAATGTTTGGTTTCGTGGCAAAGCAAGAAGCAAACAACTGTCTCCTTATCTACAGGCAAAGCCGAATACATTGCCGCCTCCAGTTGCTGCTGTCAAGTGCTGTGGATTCAACACCAGATGATGGACTATGGAATCAACTTTCTCCATACACCGTTGTTCTGCGACAACGAAGCTGCTGTTGGAATCTCCAAGAATCCGATTCACCATTCCAGAACAAAACATATCGAAACACGGATTCATGCAATCCGAGATGCTCAGGAAAAAGGGTTCATTGATGTTATCCCCATTGAAACCAAGGCCTAGAAAGCTGATATTTTCACAAAAACTTTTGATAAACCCCGCTTTTATGAGCTTATCAAAATGCTGGGCATGATTTCATTTTAAAATTTTGTTAAATATATATATAATAAAAAAAAAGGGGGGGGGGGATAACAATAAGATTTTCGTAAATATTCTTTTAACTCTATTTCATCTTAAGTTTGTTTATTTAAACTTGAATGCTAATTTCTTTTATCTTGAATCAGGTGATTCAAGCAGCTAAATTTGTTGAAATCAAGAAATCAATGATCACGACGTCCCCTTCAAATAATTTATGGCCAATTATTACTTGAATATAATCAGGGGAGTACTTAAGTTCCATTTACCCTGCAATCTTCTTATAACTGCTTTTTGATGTCCTTACTGTTATCTTGTGTGGGAATTGGGGGTAAATCACTCATGCATTCGAAGCGGTTTCCTTGTCAAAACATTTTCTTCGACGGTGTGTCTCCGTTCAAGCGTCTGTCATTTTTTTTGTGTCAAGTATCGATCGAATCAATTTTATTTTGTTCTTAATTTTTTTTTTTAAAATCCAAGAAATAGAGTATTTGTGGATTTTGGGGGAAAATTGAAGTCATCAGAAAACTCAGTACATAAATAAATTAAAAAAAAATTTCAAAAATGAGAAATTGATCCGACCTTGTGAGAAATGATAGTATATCAACCTGCGTTATCTGTCGTGGATAGAGTAAAAATAAAGGCTGTATTGTGCTTGTATGATTTTTGGGTGTGTATGCCTAATATGATATCTATGAGTAGGATATAAACATAACGCTTGCCTGATTTGCTCTAGTTTTCATTTCTGGATAAGTGTTGCAATGATTCTGTTATTAAGAGATGTTCTGATGTACGCGTGCTTTGCAAATAAGGCTTTATGCCATTTTTACACTCGACTCAGTGGGTCTTCTCTGCGTGCCTAGGCGGCCGACCTGATCACCTGCTGATTGAGTTTCTTCTTTATTTTCTTGGTGTTTAGTATATAAAGAAAATCTATATGAAGGAAAAGCTGACAAAGTTCACCTTCCTCATCTATGGCAATATTTTTTCTCTTAAATCCAAATTTGCTTCTCATCAAAATACTCTGACCATCATCTCTCTGATGAGCACACCCAATGTGTCATGCATGCTCTCATTTCAATGTGTCCTTTTTCAACATGATATATAGAATAATCGTTTTATGAATTGTTGTCTTCCAATTTGATATACTTTCCGCAACTTATATATCTTGTTTAAATCAAATTGTGCCAACATTGTTAAAGAGCCCTTCAAGGGACCCAACACTCTATAACAAGTAAGCTCTCAACTCTCAGAGACTCCTCTCTATGTGGACAAACTCAGATTTCATGTATATCTATGTCAAGTGAACTAACTTGAACCTTATATAGTAACTCATTGACCAACGAACAAGGACAGTCAACGAACCATAGGTTCCTTTCCTATTCTGTTGTAGTTTGTTGGAGGGTCTAAGAGATACAATGACTCACCACGACTAACCCTAACATATTAATACAAGGTGACTAGATACATTACACAACACACAAATTTATACTCTAACAAAATCCCCCTTGACATGTGTGGTATCTGATCTTCAAACTTTGAATCTTAATGTTAGTTATTGAGTTTGCATGTCAGGAACAGGACTATGTCAACTGAAGCACTTGTGAAAGTATCCTTCGTTAGCTTGTCTTCTGACTTGCTAGAGGAATATATTCTTTGAGAACTTCATTACCATGCTAGTGAGTCAACCTTGAACCTACATCTTCAGAAGACAAAAATACAGTTTTTATTTTCCAATCATAACTTTAATCTTGGACAAAAATCTCCTTCGGAGAACCAAGATGATATGAAATTAGTTTTGAAAAATTGATGTATCATGTGTCAACCAGATCGAAAACAAAGAAGAAATAATTTATTTTTGGATTTCACAAAGTTTATATGAAAACACACTGAAAATCTTTTTAAATTTTCTAGAATGAAACATAAATGCAATACTGAATAAACTCTATTTTCGTTTTGAGAAAGATCATAACATGGGACCATATTGTTTATAAAGTTCTGAACTACGTTCAATTTCAACTAATTGAAGCACACAAGCCAAGTTGATTGTCGGTATAATTTGTCCAATATTTAAACTCAGGCAGAATCATACTCATAACATCAGGATATGTTAAGGTATTATTAATTTGCTCAAACCTATGGACCCCAAGCTATCAGACAAATTCATACATGTTTCACATATATTCATGTGATTACACTTATGACTTACATATAGTGCATGGTATTTATGATATCGTCAATTGTGTTCTATGTAAAAAGAATTTAGAACGTTAAATCGTCTACACTAAGTTGGATTTTTCGATATGCAGATAGGGCCTCAGATTTAACAAAATAAGAAATCAAGACAAGTTGAAATTATTCAATCAACAATTCTTAAATCGATACTCACGTATACGCATGTAACACCCCAAATTTCACAGATACATGATATATATAGTAAATACATGTTTATATTATAAATACGTGAGCTTAATTGATAAATGTGGTGAGACTGTGCATTAGATAGATTACATGCGTTAGAAATACGTGTTTTATACCTAAAATGATGAAATATGCATAAAACGGATGTGTTAAATGTTAAAGAAAGTAAAATATGAGATGAATATGTGTTTCTATGAATAACATGATGATACATGAGTCATTTGATGGATATATACGTGTAAATACGTATGTTAATAGTTAACGGAAAAGTAAAAGGGCTAAAAGCGTAATTATTAAAAAATATAAACGTATACAAGTATTATATGTGTTTATATTTATTATAAGTATTTTTAAGCTTAGAAATTAGTAAAAATATATCCTAATATTATTCATAGCATAAAATGATAAGTATTGTAGAGTTTAAGGGGCTAGAACGTAAATTAGTGAAAGATATATAGTATTTATAAATAAATATATAAATATATTCCTCGTTATATGTAACTGAACCTTAGAAAATGTTAGAAACATGTTTAGGAATGTTTTTGGACTTACATCAAAAGATAAGGGGTTGTTATGCATTAAATAGAAGTTGAGGGACTAAAAGTGTAATTTATGTAAACATATATAAGTATGTATATATATATATAATCGAACGTATCCTGAACCTTAGAAGGATTTAGAAATATACCCTTAAGTGTTTTATAGCATAAAATAACAATTGGTAGAAGTCTGGGGGCTAAAATATAATTAAAAAGCAAGAGGGACCAAAACTGGCAAACTGCCATAGTTGGCTCATGGTACGCAAGCCATTCAGCGACCAAAATTCGGATAGCAACTCATTTTTTGAACTTGTAGCCCATGTTTTGACTAAATTGACCACCCTATCGTGTAGATTTCGAAGCTTGGTCACCCTAGGACGTGTTAGGATCATATTTCACAGCTAAGACTATAAATTTGAGCTCGAATCCATTATCAAAACTCACAAATTTCGTGGTTCAAAACCCCAAAAACCCTTAAAACCACCAGAAACTTCATCAGACCAATTCGAGCAAACAGTGAGGTCCCAGGAGCTGAATTTCTGTAGTCAAGCATCATTAGGTATGATTAACAATAACCTCTTTTAGTTTTGGCTAAATCAATCTCTAAGTATGTTTTCTAAAAATGTGTTAAAATTAGGGTTTTTGAGCTTATTTTGAAAAATCGGGTTGGAATTAGGGTCTGTTAGAGCATATTCCTATGCTACATTGTGTCTCGTGTATTGTATCTAGAATAGAGCAAGTTTTTGAGTCAAACAGTCAACATACCTTGGTGGCCGTACCATATGGTCCGCCTTACCAATGGTACACCTGTACCAACTGGTACGCCAGTTGGTATGCCCGCAAGTATGTAGTGACTATAAATAGATCGTGTTAGAATGTCAGCTTAGAACTTATGTCATTTTTACACCTTTCTGTGTGTGTTCTAGAGAGAGAAACCAGAGAGACTTCTTTGTAATCTTCAAGTGATTCAATAAGATTTCTATTATTTACTTCTCGTGTTCACTAGATTGATCAAATCATGCAGTAGTAAGATCGTTTCACGTACTTACAAGTGGTATCAGAGCAATCCAGGTTGCTCTACTACTATTTTTTGGTCAATTTTCGAGTTTGTAGTGAAAGAAAGTTGGGTTTTCTTTGTTTTTCATCAATTTTTCTCAACTCTGAGTGTTTCTGGTGCTAAAATTGATTTCTGAATGTTCCTAGAGCGTTTTCGCACCTCACTGTTCCAAATTCCAGTCCAAAAAGTCAAAAATTCAAAAAATGAGTCGAATTTAGTTTGGTACGCTGTTGATACGCCTAATGATGATGATGGTATGCCGGATGAACACATTGGTACGCTAGGCAATCTTCATAGATTTATGGTACGCTGGTTGTTGGTACGCTAGGCAATCTTCATCGTTGGTACGCGACGGTTATTTTCTGGTACGCTGGCAGTTACGCCGTTCCATATTTGGTATGCTTCTTGGTTTGGTACGCAGCTTATTATGGTCCGCTACTGGTACGCTGAGTTAGTTTGGTCCGCTGATTTGGTCTAGTACGTAGTTTGGTACGTTGGAAGATTTTGGTACGTTGAGAAATTTGGTCCGCTGGTAGAAAAGTGGTCTTCACTAAAACTTACGTAACTTGAGAACCGTTAAGTGTTACGGAACCCAATACCACCCAAAATGACCGTCTCGAAAAGATCTAGACTTTTACTGCCTAATGGCTGGTACCCTCAGTTTTGGTACCTAAAATCCGCTTTTAAGACCTTTGTTTTTGAGTTCGAAGTTTTTGAAGCATCATATTTCGGAAAACAAGTCGGATTTCCAAGGCTTTTACGGCTATGCAAAGCACGATGCAAGCTATGCTTAACTTTGATAACGAAATTGGAACAAGCCAGAAAGTTCCCAAATTGTTAAAGTTGGAAGATTATCAAAATTGGAAGCAATGATTTTCCGCCTATATCAGCTCGAATGATATAGATTTGTGGATTCCAATCAAAAAGCTTTACGTACATCCAACTGAAGCGGAAGATTTCAAAGAAGTTCATACTTTTGATCAAGCTGAGAGAAAACTCTATGAGCTTGAACAAAAAGCTTTTGGATATCTCACAATGGCTTTACCAACTGAGTTACTACATCAGTTTAGTACGTGCAAGAAATCAAAACAATTATGCGATGCATTATCTGCACGATGTGAAGGCAATGATCAATACAAGAAGAGTCGAAAGAAAGTGCTGAATAAAGAATATGAAAATTTTCAACATTATCATAAGGAAGATATTTCTGCTCTTGTATCTAGATTTTCACATCTGATAAGTGAAATGAAAGTGGTTAAAATAGAGAAGACAGAAGAGGAGTTGAAGGAGAAATTGCTAGAAGCCTTACCATCAAAATGGGAGAATTATGTCTTGCTGCTGACTCATGACAAAGAGTATTCTGAATTATCATTTCATGATTTAACCGGAAAGCTTCATGCTAGAGAGATGGAAATGATGACTTCAAATAAATCAACTGCTCAATTGCAAAATCCTGAATTGTATCATGGTCAAAATTCTGCAAGTATTAATGCAAAGTCTAAATCCTTTGGTTTTGATTCATCAAATCCACCTGAAATAGCATTTGTTGCTGGTCATGGATCAGGAAATTCTGAAAATTCATCAAGAGGGTGTAATTTCACTGTTCCAAATCATTTAAGCTAGAATTCGTTTTCTGCAAAAACACCCGATGAACATTTGGCGTTAATTTATGCTTTATTATCTTCATATTATGGATTGTTGAATGGTGGTTTGACAACATCTAATCTGATTGAAGATGATTTTGATCAGATCGATCCGCACAATCTTGAACAAATGGATATTAATCGGCAACTTACGATGTTAGCTCAAAGAGTTAAAAGATACAGGAAGAAAACCGGGGTCCAAAGTTTAAATCCGGATGGCAAAGTTAGAGTAGATAAATGAAAGGTAAAATTTTTCAAATGTTCTAATTTTAGACATCTTGCTCGTGAATGTTCAAAGTCCAATGTTTCTTCATCAAAGCCTACAACAGCTTTGGTTTCTCAAGTTGATAAACAATATGATTAGGGCGAACTTCTAATCCTCCAATTGCTTTACCTGCTATTACTTCTGAGTCAAACTCATAAACATCGAATGAAGGTTATGATTGGGCTGCCGATTTTCCTGATGAGTCTGCATTTTTGGTCAATTCTGCGTTTGTTTCTCAAATCGTACATAGTGATGACGAAGTAGAACTAACTGAATCTGAATCTGAAATAAGTGGTTCTGGAAATAGTGGTTATGAATCTGTTTGTGAATTTTGTTCTCAGAAAGACAAGAAGTTTCAGGATTTGATAAAGGAAAATGAGATATTGGTTATTGATTAAGAGAGGAAGATTAAAGATTTGGGTGATGAGAAGAAAAAGTTGGAAGGTATGATTCAATAGTTGGTATCTCAAAAGGAGAAGTTTGCAGATTTTCAAGCAGAGATAGTTGAAAAAGAGTTGAAATTTCAAGGTCTTGAAAAGGATTTTGTACAGAAAATTACTAAATTATCTGATGAAAACGTTGCATTAGTTCAAGAAGTGAAGAAATGGAAGGATGATGCTGAGGATACTACAAATGATTTTCAAAATCTTTTTGACAAATGAAAGTCCAGACTTGATACTCTTACTAAACTTTCTGATAACAAGCTGCTAAGATTCAATCCTATCAGATTGATATGGAAAAGTTACTTGATGAGAAAAGGGAGTTAGTAAGTGTGAACAAAGTTCAATATGCAAATTTGGATATTCAAAAGAGAACTGAAGACAAGTTAAAGAAAGAATTATTTACTGGACTAGATGAGTTGAGATTACAAAAATATGAAACTCACAAGGTGGCTAAAAGGTTGATAGCTACCGAAAAAGAGTTAGCTGAAGCTCATCAAAAAAATTTTGAATTAAAGATTGAAGTCATTGATTCAAAACGTCTTTTGAACAATGTTACTAATTCACAATCTTCTACAAGCTTCTTGGCTAAAGATGAGAATTTTGAGAAGA
>JBCNJP010007012.1:0-60354 GCA_039602395.1 Deinandra increscens subsp. villosa | reverse complement strand
TCTGTGACATCCGAGAATTTCAAGGTTTACTTCCGTTAGACATTTCCGTTAGTTACGTTATAAGTGTTAACTTAGTAACTAATACTTAACTAGGCCGAATACGTCCACGTCCTTTGGTTCATCACCGAACCCGCCCATATGTGCAATGTGATTTAAACGCATGACCTAATATTATGAATAGCATGACAAATTGTAAATCCTTGATTTTGTGAAAATTGTCTAAGTTGTGCTGCCAGCGAAACTAACGGGCGAAACTATAGTGTCGCCCGGTAGTCAGCTGAGCTATTCGATAACACGTGATCAGAGCTAGTTTCGCCTGGCCAGCGAAACTGCCAGCGAAACTAGCCTCTGATATAAATAATCTTAATAAACCCTAGTTCTCCTATTTGCCTCATTTACACAAAAACACACACTCTTCTCTGGAGAACCTGGTCAGCTGAAAACCATCAAGAAAACCAAGATCTCAGCCTCAAGACAACATCCATTCGATTCCCTGATCGAATCGTGAGTCCCAAAACCTTCCTTTATGCCATTTTTATGTGTTTTCTATGTATTCCTTCATAAAGCATGCTTAAACCTTCATGATATTGTTAGATCTTCTGTAGGAATGCTTAGGAATGCTAGATCTATCATAAAGTTGATAACTTTACGTGTAAAATTGATCCATGATAGAGATTTGTGCCATTTTAGTCATTTTAGGGTTTTAAATGTATTTTGGTGATTTGATGTTAAAAATGCATGTTTAAGGTGTTAAAGCTTACTGATTTATGTTGGTAAATGGGTATGTATGCTAGATAATGAACTGCATGTAATATGGAAGCTGTTAGATTGATTTTTAGGCTGATTTATGTGTTTTTCGCGACTAGCGAAACTGTGGTGTTCTCTGGGCGAAATTGTCCAGCGAAACTATGTATATCTCCTTCCAGCGACACTATGCAGCGAAACTGCAGTGTCGCCGGGTAAACCAACCAGACCAGCTCGAGCGAATCTACCGAGCGAAATTCCCTGAACGAAAGTTCAAACCAGTTTCGGGCGAAACTAGGCTAGCGAAACTGTGCCAACAGTTTCGAGCGAAACTAGCCTGGCGAAACTGTGTCATCGGGTATTGCCTAGCGAAAGTGCTGCCCGTGCACACAACGAAACTGCCTAGCGAAACTGCTAGCGAAACTGAGACCAGAATCCAAACTTGTGCAATTTGCTTGAATGTTATGCCATGACTTACATGATTATGCTATGATGATACATGTTTTGACTTCTGATATATATGAACCCTTGTTTATGATCAACCATCGGTGTCGTGTGTCTGTATGTCGAGTCATAGTTCCAACGTGCTATGTTATGGGCCATAGTGACGTTAAGTAAAGATTAGACACAAAACTAATACTTAAGACCTAAACGTGTTCATAGGTCTTCGTTAAGCAAAACTTGGATTATATAACAAGTGTAGCAGTGCAACCAAAGGTGAGTGTCACTAAACCGTTTACTGTGAGCCCGTTTGGGACACACTGAATAACTTAATGGAAAACAATGCTGACAACTTTACGAGTGCTATGCACCACTTGATGAAACTGAAAACTTAGAATGCTATGCATCTACTTGATGAACTTGAAGTGTTTTATGGGAAACACTTGTGAAACTTAACAAACTATTTTTCTGAAACGAAAACCATTTTAATATGGCTAGTGTAGGTTAAAGTCTAAACCACATGATATCACATGATTTCTAAGGATTGCCTTTTTAACTGAAAAAGTCCTCAACTTAATTGTGCCATTAATTGTAAAGCGAGGGGATGTTGGGTAGATCTACTGGAGTTTGACAAACTCCGCCTCGTGACACTGGAGGTGCACGGAGGTACAATATCAGCCTATCTGACCGTGATCCCGAGAGGACACGGGGGAGGCAAAGCCGCGATGACGAATGTCCGCAAAACAAAATGGCTGAAGGCTCTGCCTCTACTATACTTAATCGTCAGCTTTGGTACGAACTTCCTTAGTGCATGGAAACAACGGATTAGCTACCCGCGATATCGGTTGAGCACTTTAATTATACAAGACTAGTACATACCTGATAACTCTGTTACGGACAATAACTTTACTAAAATAACAAATGTTTATGAATTGATGCATATAACTGAGCATTGCTTTTCACAAACAAATATTACGAATACATATGTTGACACGATTATGATTATGAGACCGGGCCAATGCATGACATGCCCACTGTGAACTCACCAACCGTTAGGTTGACACTTGTGTGGTTTTCACTTTTGCAGATCGTTGAAGAGTATCCATTGAAGGTTGGCATGGCACGAGAAGACTTTTACTTTCATTAAACTAACTTGGGATTTTGATTTGAAACAATGATTTGTAAAGCACGTGGCTAGTGCTAAGATACTATTTATGTTTTAATTCCGCTGCGTAACTTTTGAAACTGTTTGAAATGAATGTTTTGGACTTTACTCTGATTCATTTAGTATTTGTAACTAATGGTTGTGGTCCTGGTTTGCTCGCACCCCTTAACGGTATAAACTCCGTTAGTGGCTAGTTTGGGGGTGTGACATGATCAATCTAGGATTGATAGCTTGGTTTCGTCCAAGGATGCTGGTAAAAAGCCAGTTGAGGACAGTTTTACACTACCAGAATTGACGAACTTGTACCTATCTCTCCAAGCACAGGTTAATACTCTAAATGCAATTGTTGCTAAACTGGTGAAAGCTAATCCTTCTGATGCCGAGGCAGGTCCTTCAACCCTTCACGGAGATGCTGATGAAGTTGTCATAGCTGAAGAAGCTGATATTGTCAAATTGGGGGAGAAGATGCCCTCAAGGCTGTCATTACTGAAATTGAAGAAGATCAGAGGATACCGGCTGAAGTTAGAGCCACAGCTTGTCAAAGAATCGGTATAAATCCCTTCGATGTTGAAGAATGTTGGGACAACACTAAATGCAGTCAACTGATTGCTATTTCACCTTTTGAGGATCCCAACCTCACAGAGCTTGTTCAATCTTCAATGATGATTGTTGGTGCTCTACTTGAGCACATCAACATGATCACTACACTCCTAAAAGATGTCATCTTTCCGGCTGAAAGAGCCAGTGATCACAGCAAAGCAACTGAAGAAAGCACTGCAACCACTGTAGTTGCTACACTCACCGAAGGAGAAGATGAGAATCCTATTGGTAAAGATGAAGGCACAGAGGTGCTGGAGATTACTGACATAGAACCTGAAGTCACCAAACCTCAGGTGGTGACTGAAGATCAATCTACTGTTCAAGCGGAAGTTCAGGCGGAACTTCAAGCGGAAGTGTTTGTGGAAGCTGAAACTATCGTTCAACCGGAAACCCAATCAACTGCCCAGGTGGAAACTTTTTGCCCTGGCAACTCAATTTTCGGTGTTGATGGGTCTGCTGAACCAACTGTGGTTCAACCGGAAGAACATGGTAATGCTGAAATAGCAGACATGGCTGAAACCCTTATAACCTTAAGGAGCACAGAACCAATTCAAACTGGAGAACCTGTTCAAGCTGATTTTCCTAAAACAATTCAACAGGTGGTTCAAACACCAGAGGCTGAAGCTATACAGAAGATGGTAGAAGATGCCAAAAGGATAGCAGAGGATGAGAGGCTAGCAAAAGAACTTCAAGAGGAATTTGATCTATACATGCAAAATTTTCTCTTTGAAAATTTACTGTAAGAGGCAAAGACCAGGTCTTTCAACTGGAGACTGAAGGATTATGATTTGGATGCTGTGACTGAAGCTGATAGGCAGAGGCTAATCTCTATTGCCTCTCAATTGCCTACCAAGCTGGTAAAGAATGATGAGAATTACCTTCTGCTGAAAAAGGTCAAAAGGGCATTTGTGGTCAGAAACATAAGAACTGAAGAAGAGGTAGCTCAAATGAAAGTCAAAGAACTGTGCCAATTGATTGATTCAATCTTTCATGAGCTAAAAGGAGATATAGGTGCTGTCAACCCAAAGCTTGTGATGCCTGCACCTTCAGAGCTCACCTCAGGTATGTCAACTCATATAAATGTTAAACCTGAGATCACTGATGATGCAGATATCCCTCCTCTACCTTCCTTCATATATGACCCAAATCCCATGCCTACATCTGTTCCATCCCTTCTACAGTCACTAGCCATCATACCCTACAAACCACCCTCATCTCTAAGAAAGTAGCCTCCAAGATTGCCAACCCCAAGTACAGAACCGACAACTTTACACCCATCATTCCTTTCAAAAAGAAGCCTCCACCTACTATGAATTTTTCTGATATCTTCCCACCTACTCCACCTTCTAGCCCAACTCCTGAAGCCAGTAAACCACCCTCACAAAGCTCCCTCCCTCCACTCACCATCAATGAATCTTCCACCACCTCCAAACCTACTCAAGATCAACCTTATCTCTCTTCTCAGTCCTCAAAAGGAAAAGCTCCAAAAGCAATAGAATCAACTGATGATTCTAATGAGGAAAACAAATTGAGAAAGAGAAAACTGCTGCATCACAAAAGAAAAAGAGAGCAAAGGCCAAGGAAAAGAGGCCCACCCCAGCAAAACAAAATTATGGGGTGGACATACTTTTGACTTCAAATTCCAGTGCCTAAGTGGGATCACCAGAGTAGTGAATGCTCATCTCGCCACCAGAATGCTTGACATCTTCCAATTATCAGACATCTATGCAAAAATGCAAGGGATAATGAGTTTGTCCAGAGCTGAGCTCCTGCTAAGAATGAGCATAGAACCAAAAGTGCTCGAGCATGGACTGTTCTCTGAAACTCAGGTTGATGAAGACATTAAAGAAAACACAACCAGTCCAATAAAGTTTGTGATTTGGGAAGAAGAAGAAAAACTCTTCTATGTACACAGGGCACATAGTAGCTTCACAACCCATAAAGATATTAATGTTCAAGATCAGTGGAATGAACAAGATTGGGAAGCTCTGCAACATGCTAAGGTCACCATGACCAGCATGACTGATCTTTCAAAGGATGTGAATTTTTGGGTACAAGTCAATTTTGAAGATGAACTTTGACTTAAGAAGAATAATTTGACAGCATCAGCTTAGGGGGAGATTGTAAGGAACTTCAAGTTCTGAAGAATTCCGGCTGAACTTTAGTTTTATCAATTCCGGTTGAAGTTGAAGCGGAACTACCACTTCAAGTGGAACAACAAGTTCAAGCGGAAAGAAGCAGTTTTGTCACTTAGTGAATATTCCGGGTGAACTCGATTATCCATCAGATAATGAGTTCAACCTGACTTTTCCTGAGATGTCTTTTCAGCAGTCCCATCCTGCAAAAGCTTCTTGTATGCTTCTATATCTGCTCAAGCCGCTCTCCTAAAGTAGATTGTTGTTGTCAACACGCAAATCATTTCAAATGTCGAAGTTTATTCTTTTGGTAGCTTAGATTTGACTTTGTAATGTACGATCTAGATTGGATCGTATGAGATCAATGGCTGTGATTGATCTCATATGCACTATATATAGCTTGTTACCTCTTAGTTTACACAGCGTGGTTATCACTTGTAATAGTGTAGCTTTGAGTTAATGCAAATAGTGCCGAGTATTTGATACTTTGTTGTTACTACTATTCTGCAAATCAAGCATTTACATTATACAAGAATTCGACTTCGTTTAAGTTAAGTGAAATATAACTTTAATTCCACAGGGTTATATTTGCAAGTAAAGGGCTTTGTTTAAGTTTAACTTTGACTTATAACGATCCTACACTAAGCCAAATCACAAAGATTTAATTTCAAAACATGATTTTTCCACAATTAAATCTGAGCTTAAAAAACTGAGTGTGTTCGAACAAAAACTTGGAGCAAATCTGTTGAAGGTAAGAAAGTCCAGTATGGTGGAGTCGGACTTGAGCATTCGGCAAAGTTAAAATCTGTTGAAAAAGGTTCTTCTTCGAAAATTTCAAAACTTGCACAAGTCAAGGCTAGAAATCCTACTTTAGACACCAACTGTGACAATTCTGTACCATGGGTGACATGTCGATTAAAAGGATCTAATCGGATTTATAGTGATAAGGAGTTTCCTTTGGATATGGTTAATCCGAATTTAATCGATCAAATTTTTTCGTGCAAATATGATCCTGCTTATGATCCCAAAATGAGAAATGTGCACATTAAGGAGGGTAATAGTAATATTAATGTAATGGACACATTTCATTCTGAATCTGATTCAGGGTTGGTTAACAGAGTGAAAACTTCTGCTCAAAAGTCTTTAAATTAGAAACCAACAAAACCAACTGTTCAAACACCACCAAGAGATTTTTATGATCAAAGACAACCAAATTTCAGAAAAACAAGTCAGTTTTTAAAAAAGTCTCAATTTTACAATGACGAAGGATTTTATGATGAATTTGGGTGTGGACCGAATCAACCCGTGTTTGGAAGGGGTCCAAAATGGGTTGATTATGGAGGTCAAAATGAATTTGTTCCAAGGTTTGGTGGGCGAAGAAACAGATTTCAGAATTACAGGAATCATCGTTTTTTTGTAAATTCGTATGTTAGAGGTCATGTTGGGCATTGTGACGATTTTTCAGGAAATGTGTCAGGGTATGAATCAGGACATAATGTTGAGTTTGAAAATCGTTATGTGTCTAATAGAAAAGGTTTGAAACCCAAGACCTAAAAACGGGTTGTTGAGTCCGAAGTGGATGATGACACGAGCGAAAAGGTTGTAATTGATAAAAGAAAATGTTTTAAGTGTAAAGCTCGTGGTCATACATATCGGACGTGCCCGTTGAAGAAACCAAAATCTATCAAATCTGACACAGAAAAGTTTGATGATATGTCGGAAGGCTATCAGACTGATACAAAGAAAAAAGTTAGATTTGTGGATGAGCAAGGCAGAGTTCACTCTAATCTTAAGTCATCAGAATTTCATAAAAATGACAAGAAATCAGAAAGTGAATTTTCAAAGATTAAATCAATTTTGAAAAACTCTGCAGCTAGCTCCACAGGTTCTTCAACAAATGGACAGAAACCTAAGGGTTTGTCCATGGCTGGTAATGACTTTGTTGAAGATGACGGTCGACCCAAAGCTTCAAGCTTGGGTTCGTCCCGAAACTAATCTTCTGTTGTAATTTATGCAGGGATATTCGCGACAACTGATGAATAACATTTGGGTTGTTGATAGCGGACCATCTCGACACATGACCGGTGATATTTCTTTGTTGCATGATGTGAAATACTTTGACGGTGGTAAAGTAACATTTGCTGGAAACAAAGGAGGTCAAGTCACCGGCATCGGTAAACTTTCAAATGGTGCTGTCACATTCGACAAGGTTGAATTTGTTCAATAATTGGAGTACAATCTTCTGAGTGTCTCCCAGATTTGTGATAAGAAATTCACGACTGCTTTCACGGGGAGTGAATGTTTAATACTGAAACCTGAATTCAACATCGTCTGAATCTGATTCATGAGTTACAGCTTCAGTTTCAATAATGTTGTCTGCTTCAGTTGTTGCCGGTACCGGTTCTGTTTCCACAATTATAGGATCATGAATCTGAATTGACGGCTGATCAGTTGTAGAAGAAGTTGAAGCTCCAGTGATATTGGTTGATGGTGTTGATTGCTTTCCCCATAGCAACTCCGAAGTATCCACCGAATACATAGTATCGAGGATTGACAAAGTTATTGGAGAAAGTGTATCAACAGAAGGATTAACAACTTCATTTCCTAGATCAGCTTGAGCAGATGAAGTACCTGCGTCATCAGATTGAAACACATTAAAACAGGAAGAAAACGAATCCAGGTCATACATGATGTTCGGAGCAGGATCTATAGTGTTCTGAGTGTGTTCATTATAAATAACGTTGCGCGACTCAATAACAACTTGAGTTCTTCTATTAAACACTCGATAGGCCGCTGACGACATCGAGTATCCAACAAAATAACAGTCATCTGCCCGAGGGGCAAACTTAGTTAACTATTCTGATCGAATTAAAACAGTAGAAGCGCACCCAAACGGTTTTAATTTGTAACACCCCAAAATCTAAAGGTAATAAATATATATATGTTTTTATATTTTATATGTGAGAATATGTGTTGTATATGTGTTTATGTGATTAACATGTTAAAATGTTAAGAAATGCGTATTTGAAGTTATAACAATAAACTATGCATAAGGTAAGTGTTTATCGGGTTAGATTATTAAGAAAAAAAAGTTACATGTTTATATGTTAAATATATGTTATTTGAATGATTAGTCACCATATTAGGTGTCAATTCTCATGATTAGTCACCATGCTAGGTGTCAATTCTCATGCTTAGTCACTAGGACACTTGTAAGAAGCATGTGAGACACTCTTGGCTATAAATAGACCATGGATCCATCCATTTTTCCTTGCTAATTCACCTAAAATCAACCTAAAACCTCTTAGAAACCTCAAGAACACCAAGAACACCAAGAACACTCTAGCTTGCATTTTTGAAGATTCAAAGGGATTTAGGAGCCCATCTTCTGGAATAGATCAACTTAAGGTATGTTTAACATAAGCCTTTAATTAGTTTCATGATTCATAACACTTAGATATGCCTTTTAAGAATAATGCAAGATTAAGGTTCTTGAACATGTTTTGTTGAGATTGGGAGTTCTAGTGGGAATCATGGGTTGAAATTTGGTATGACGCCTTAGAATAACATGTTTTAAGAAAGCCTTAAGTTAGTTCGTGTTTAAAGAAGGTTTGGTATGGTTTCAGCATTTTGGTTTATCAAGAACAAGTACACCAAGAACAAGAACATAAACATTGGTGCTTTGATCATAGTAATTCCGCCTCCTAGTTGTGATAACGCCTATACGGTCGGTCATGATCATCACCAAACTAAAACACAAATATGGGTGATATCTCATAGTAATTCCGCCTCCTGGTCGTGATGACGCCTATACGGTCGGTCATGAGAATCACTCATCAAGGGCATAAAGGCTTGGGCAAGGGTAATGGTATTCAACAAAAGAACATAATTATATATATGTACTAAGTATATATAAGTTAAAACATGGGTTTTGATAAAGTATTGAATGTACCGAGTTACTCGGATATCTAGAAGTTGGTGCGGACTGGAAGGGTGGCACCTGTACACTGGGATTTCTTGCATAGTGACGTTGTCGAATAAATCCCAACTGGAACATGGCATACGCTTCACTGGGCGATCCCGGAGTGAGCGTTTACTTATAGGAATGCACTTCTTCATAAATATCACTAAAAGAATACTTTTTCCCATAAAGGGCAAAACAGTTATTTAGACAAATGGATGTTAAACCAAAAAGGGATTGGGTTTAGGATAAAGGGGTTAGCCTTAATGACCTCTTGAAACCTTTAGGATGTCTTGATAGGGACATTACGTTAAGGCCATTAAGGAACTGATTCACGAGGACTTAACCCAGGAATAATAGTTTCGCAAAGCTAAGGTGAGTTCTATAAGCCCACATTTATATGTTTTAAATGTTTAAATTTTTTTGGGCTGGCATACATACAGTGTTATGAAAAGTGTTTCCAAATGCTTTTAAGTGTTGTTAAGTGTTATTATTCATTTGAATTGACTATGTGTTATTATGCATATGAATTGAGTATGATGTGTTATGTGCTATACTCTGCTTTGATATTAAATGTCCAAGTGATGAGAGAATTGATAATGGACGTATAGTGAGTATGCAGGTATATACGAGAACTAATGATACATTTGCTTTATTATTATGTGGTGGATACGCCGCTGGTACTTCCTATATATAAGCATAATAATATTAATTACCCGGTATATCAGTAGTGTGGTGGATACGCCGCTGGTACATCCTATATATAAACACTAATGGTAAATTGGGAAATGATCATTAGTTGCAATATATGAATACATTATCACTGTCTACTAATAAACCTAAGGCTATTGGGTATTTGATTAAAGGCAGGTAGTGGTATTGTGGGGGTTGGGGATTGCTAGTAAGATACTTGTTATTGAATGAGTTGAACAGGTTATGTAAAGCAATCCGTAAGGTCATGGAGTGGATAGTACAGATGGGGCTCATGAAATAGGGAGACAAAAAGGGTAGTATTTCTCTAGCCGGTATATGGAAGGGCCTACGTAAGGTAGTGAGACTGGCCATATCGGGATGCCTGGATGGGAAGGATCTGTTTGACACTCGACAATACTATCCTACCCTAAGGTGTACTTGATAACCACAAGTGACCAGAGATTCTTTAGGCTGCTCCGGGGTAGCAGATAAAGAATAAGGCATAGCAAGACATTGCTAGTGCAAGGAATATTGAATTTAATTAACTAGGAAGGTTTATGGGTTTGATGTTCCTGTTTGAATAGATTCCTGGTTATGTGTAAATTCTGATGTGTTGTATAATTTTGTTATGTTTTATACTTGTTAAAAGTTTACTAACAGGGTTAAGAAGACCCGGGAGAACTTGATTTGTCTTGCAGATCAAGAAAGAGTTTTTAGAAACTTAGAACTCACCAGCGTAAGCTGACTTTTTAAGTATGTATGTTAGGTGATGGTGAGACTTCTGGAAGTAAGGATAGGACTTTGGTGATAAAGAAATGAATGGGCAAATTATCAAGAGGAAGCTTGTTGGACCGCTGGCATAGACCTAGATAGTTAAAGTTTATGTAATATTTAGTTTACTGTTGTAACTTGGCAATACGAATAAAGTTTTTAATATTTCCGCTGCGTTAGTATCTCTGTTATACCATGTGTTCTTGTGTAAATCCGACACGTGACCCCTCCTGGAGCCAAGTCTGGGTGTGGGCGTCACAAGTTGGTATCAGAGCCTTGGTTTAAGAGATTTAGGTACTATTATGGTATCTAGACTTAAACTAGGACTTTGGGGAGACAAAGTAAACTAAGATAAGAGGTATAGGTGCCAGCTAGGATAGTTATGCCCAAAAGAATGAGATATTGAAGAATTTCGTTACTCGCATTGAAAACGCCAGCAGAAAGCGGGTCAGGATAATCAGATCAGATAACGGAACGGAGTTCAAGAATCAAACATTTGACACTTTTTGCAATTTGAAGGGCATCACACGACAGTTCAGTTAACCGTACACGCCACAGCAAAATGGTGTAGCGGAACGGAAGAATAGAACCATCATTGAGTCTGCCAGAACCATGCTTGCGGATTCTAACCTTAAACTCTCTTTTTGGGCAGAAGCAGTGAATACTGCGTGCTACGTTCTGAACAGAACGCTCTTGGTCAAGCATGCTAACAAGACGCCATTCGAATTGTTTTCTAAACAAAAACATGTTTTAACAAGACTGAAACCGTTCGGATGTCCTTGTACTATGCTTATACTGTCTGATCAGTTAGCCAAGTTTGCCCCTAGGGCAGATGAAGGTTATTTTATTGGATACTCTATGTCCTCAGCGGCGTATCGAGTATACAACAAAAGAACTCAAGTGATCATGGAGTCGTGCAATGTTAATTTTAACGAGCACACTCGGATCACTCGAGAACCTGATTCAGATAGCATGTATGACCTTGACTCTCTTTCTTCTACTTTTTATATTGTTGATTCTGGTGTTTTACGAAATACCATCTCAGATGATGATGCTCGTGAGGGAGATTTTCCAACCTTTGACACATTTGCTCCGGTTTCTTCATCGATTTTGGGAACTATTTACTCAGCAGACCCTCCTGATCTAACATGGAGAAATCAGACGAGGGAATTAGTAAATCGATCCAGAGAATCATCTTCATCAGCAACTCCTGATGAAATAGTAATTCCAGTGCCAGATCCAGTTATTGTAGAAACAGAACCAGCACCTGCAGCTGTTCAGGGGGAAACCAGCATGGAAACTGCTCCTGAAGATCATGATTCTGACTCAGAAGTTGAAGCTGAAATTGAAATCGATGAGGTCCTGGGAAATGATAGCAAATTGGGAACCTTAAATCTACCATCGAAGACACCATTGTTGAAGAGTCAAGGGTTCACAAAATTCATCCAACAAGCCAGATTATAGGCCCCGTAGACAAAAGGATCACCCGAAGTCAAATAGAACATGTTAACTAGTGTCTATTTTCATGCTTCATATCTCAAGAAGAACCAACTTCAGTTGCTGCTGCTCTCAAAGATGACAACTGGATTGAAGCCATGCAAGCAGAGTTACTTCAGTTCAAACTGCTCATTGTTTGGCATCTTGTTGAAGCTCCAAAGGGTGTTGAACCCATACCGGTCAAGTGGATCTTCAAGAACAAACGAGAAGACCGTGGAATAATCATCAGAAACAAAGCTCGATTAGTAGTGAAAGGGTAAATGCAAGAAGACGACATTGACTATGACGAAGTCTATGCACCTGTCGCTCGTCTAGAAGCCATTCGGATTTTCTTAGCTTATGCTGCGTCTATGGACATCACGGTTTACCAACTTGATGTTAAGACTGCATTTCTTTATGGCGAACTGGATGAGGATGTGTACGTACATCAACCTCCCGGGTTTGTGAACAAGTCATTTCCAAACAAATGTTACATACTTGACAGGGCCCTTTATGGTCTACACCAAGCCCCGAGGAAGTGGTACGAGACATTGTCTACATATCTGCTGGAAAATGGATATAAAAGGGGTGTTATTGATCAGACCCTTTTCATTCGACACGTCGGGAAGGACATGCTTTTGGTACAAGTATACGTTGACGATATCATTTTCGGGTCAACTAACGTGAATTTGTGTCATGCATTCGAGGACTTGATGAAGAAAAAGTTTGAGATGAATGCCATGGGTGAATTGACATTTTTCCTAGGAATTCAAGTGAAACAGTCGCCAGACGGTATACTGATCAGCCAAGGGAAATACGTTAAAGAAATTCTGAAGAAGTTCGGGTATCACGACTCTAAAGGATTTTCTACACCAGTGGAAACTCGTCACAGATTGAATACTGATCCTCAAGGAGTCTCGGTGGATGAACACTTATACCGTTCGATGATCAGATCGTTGATGTATTTGACGGCAAGTCGTCCCGATATCATGTTTGGAGTCTGTCTCTGTTCGCGATTTCAGAGCAAACCAAAGGAATCACATTTAACTACGGTTAAGAGGATTTTTCGATACTTGAAGTCGAATCCCAACCGAGTGCTATGGTATCCAAAAGATTCGGCCTTTGATCTTAGAGCCTACTCGGATAGTGACTATGCTGGTTGTCAACTCGATCGGAAGTCTACAATGGGTGGAGCTCAGTTTTTGGGAAACCGACTCGTGTCGTGGCAATGCAAGAAGCAGACTATGGTATCCATTTCAACTGCTGAGGCGGAATACATCGCTGCTGCATCATGCTGCTCTCAAGTTGTCTGGATCCAGAATCAATTGATGGACTACGGTTTGAATTTCATGAGTACCCCTATTCATATTGATAATTCTGCTGCTGTATGTATTGCTAAAAATCCGACTCAGCATTCTAAGACTAAGCATATAGAGATTAGACACCATTTCATTAGGGACTGTGCTGAGAAGAAACTAGTCACCTTAGTTCACACTACCTCAAAATTCACCTTTGGCCACGGAAAAAAACCGTGACAAAAGGTGTTTTGTCACGTTTTTTTTTTCATTCCAAACGACACCATAGGTGCCGTGACCATATGTACCCTACGGCCACGTTACAATATCAGTGGCTGAAGCCACCTATAAGCGTGGCTAAAGGGTACCAATATTTTTTGTTGTAATCAAACAATTCTTCAGAAAAGCGTGGCGAAAGGGTTCCAACGGCCACATGTGTTTGGTTAACGTGGCCTTTGGTATTTTATGGTCATGTATATTCGTGTTTTAGCCACATACATTATAAAAATACGTGGCCAAATGGTTGCTGAAATCATACATTTTGTCACAGTACGCGTGGCCAAAGGGTGGCAACGGCCACGTTAAAATATCAAAAGCGTGGCCTTTGGTATTATATGGTCACGTATATTTGTGTTTTAGCCACATATGTTATAAAAAAACGTGGCCAAATGGGTTGCTGAAATTATAATTTTTGTCCCAATACGCGTGGCCAAAGGGTGGCAACCGCCACGTTAAAATATGAATAGCGTGGCCTTTGGTATTATATGGTCACGTATATTTGTGTTTTAGCCACATATGATATGAAAAAACGTGGCCAAATGGGTTGCTGAAATCATAAATTTTGTCCCAATAAGCGTGGCCAAAGGGTGGCAACTGCCACATTAAAATATAAAAAGCGTGGCCTTTGGTATTATATGGTCACGTATATTTGTGTTTTAGCCACATATATTTGGAAAAAAAAAGTGGCTAAAGGGTAGTTGAAATCAGATATTTTGTCCCAATACGCGTGGCCAAATGGTGGCAACGACCACGTTAAGATATAAAAAGCGTGACCTTTGGTATTATATGGTCACGTATATTTGTGTTTTAGCCACATATAATTGGAAAAAAAAAGTGGCCAAAGGGTAGTTGAAATCAGATAATTTGTCCCAATAAGCGTTGCCAAATGGTGGCAACGGCCACGTTAAAATATAAAAAGTGTGGCCTTTGGTATTATATATATGGTCACATATATTTTCTTAATTACAATTAATTATATATTAATTAATTAGTATAGAGAAACCTTAAAAATCATATATTATAATTAAAAATTAATGTACATACACTAATCATGACGCTGTTCAAAAAGATAACATACGACACTAGCTAATCAAAGTTTAATTTCTATAATAATTAATTATAATTTCTTGTCCGTGCTGATCAGCTGCTTCTGCTGGTGCCGTGTGATTTTTCTATTTATCACATTTTGATTCTTCAGCTGGTTTGGTGTTACGTACACTTTCGGCATCTTTTTCCGATCATTATTTACCTGGAAACATGACAAATAAAACCGATCAGATATATATAATATATATATAAAGTTAATTAATTAGCGGATACGATTAATTAATGTAGTAATTACCTGTGGTTGTTCCAATACTTTTTGAACCGTAGAATGATCAACCGGCTGTGATCTATCTGACTTGTTATTAGAATGAAGGATCATTCGGTTCATCGGCCATGCAATAATATATTTATTTTCAACCTCCAAAAGCGTTGTTTTACCATCTACTGGGAATGGTAAAAATGTTGCACCCTTTTTGACCTGATAAACTCTAATTCTACGGCAACCAGGAGCTAATGGACTTCCATGAATCTTCTCATCTTTTTGTTTTGGTAATAATTCAGCCATTCCCACGACGTTCAGTGGATCCCATTCCATGTGCAACGTCGCAGTTTGGCTCCCCTGATCAGAAGTGACATAATAATAATAATAATAATATTAATTATAGCATATATATAAACAATTAATTAATTAAAGTAAAAAATAGAATACAAAAATTGTGGTATATACTAATCTATACCTCTTGGATTACTGGCTGCAGATCGGTAGCAGCTGCAATGGCATCATAATTATTTGGTTTTTCCAACTGAAGATCACTCTTCTTAGGAGGTACTTCACGAGCTGCAGGTTTTGCATGTCTCTTATTCTTTTCCTAAATTGACACCATGTAATTAACTGATTAGTAACATATATATTAATTAACGATAACGTCAAAGCGATTTGTCAAATTTCTAAATTAATTATATATATATATATATATATATACCACTTCCTGCTCTGATGCCCCAGCATCACTGGCTGCAGCAGCTGCTGCTTCTGTCATTTTTCTCTTTCTCACCTAAAGACAGCATCAACATTTAATTAAATGATCATATAGCAATTAGTTATAAGGGAAGTACACAACTGTGTAAATTAAAATAGTTACCCTTTCCTTTTGCGACGCTGTTGTAGATGGAGGAGTGTGTTGTGATAGAGTCAGAGAAGAGACCTACAATTCAATTAATTAATAAAATCATATCGATCATAACCGGCTAAACATTAGTTAACTATCCTGATGAACTTTAACTATCCTGGTGAACTTATCATACCCGGCACAGTTAATTATTAATTATATTCCGGAACAACTCTAACTATCCTGATGAACTTTCCCTATCCTGATGAACTTTACCTATACTGCTGAACTTTAACTATCCGGATGAACTATAACCAACACGGTTAACTATAACTAGGGATGCATGTTCATCCAGATGAACTAGCTAGAATCTTCCGGATCAACTCTAACTATCCCGATGAACTCTAACTATCGTGATGAACTTTTTACTATCCTGATGAACCTTACCTATCCTGAGGAACTTTAACTATCCGGATGAACTATAAGTAGAGACGCATGTTCATCCAGATGAACTAGAATCTTCCAGATCAACTCAAATTCAGAACTGTTTCAAATCCGTACCTTATCGGCCGACCTTTGAGATGAGTTTGATTGAGTAGATTGTTTCCGCGATGTATTGCGCGCAGAATTGATCATGTCCTACGTACAATTAATTCAATTAGTTAATTGATAAATAAATAAATAAATAAATAAATAAATATATATATATATATATATATATATATATATATATATATATTAGTTTGTCCCTTACAGACGCTCTATGAACTTGTTTATCTTGAATCACAGACTCCATAGCCGCCATAAGCTTATCAATTCTCTCATCCTGTGATTTAACCATATCTGTGAGGCGCTCAACCTCTTGATCCTTTTTCTCACGCAGCTGTCTTTCATTTTTTAGTTCCGCCTCAAGTTTTTCGATCCGTTCTTTCGATCGCCCTTTTGGAGCACCCCAATATCCACGGGAAGTCACTCCATACCCAATACCTTTTAGGTATCCACCCCTTTCCTTGCCAAGGACCAGTGTCAGGGCATCCGTTCCCGGTTCTACTGTCACAGACCCCGCATTTATCTTTGTTTCATTCTCGGCCTGCAGTAATATAATTTAGTTAATTTAATGAGGTGCTGTTAATTTTTAACATGTGAATAATTAGGTATATATATAGCAATTGAACTTACTATATCATCTGCTATGCCCTTCACCACAGGGGTTTTGTATTCCCCCTCTTTATTTACCCTTCCTTTCCTCCACATAAACGCTCGAGAGGGGCAATCATCAGCTGCAATTTCTTTGTTTTGTACCTTGTATTATAATAATAATATATATCAGACTTGAAACATAAACGTTCTTAACCATGACTGGGTGTAACACACTTAGCTTATTACCAGTTTTTCTCTCAGAAAGACGTATCCTCCCCGCCCCATTGAATGATCATAAGTATAATTTGCTCGAACCTCTTTTCCAATCTTTGACGGAGCCTTTCCAACAGAACAGTAGGATATATAATTATAATCTCATTAATTAACACTCATTAGCTTACTTAATGAAATCTGCAGTTTGAATTGAATAAAAACCTCGAATTCTTCAGATCTTGTATATGCTACAAATCTGTCCCAGTCTTCTTTTTTCACAATAGTGCGATACATCTTTGGAACTTTCTCAAGCACGGTGGGTTTTGCTAGGTTGGGACGAATGTGTTTTTCCAACATATTTCTTCTAAAACTCCTTAGCAACCCACCAAGCCGTACCATTATAGCTCCCCTTCGACAGTCATCAATTTTGAAATATTTCTATAAAAATAACATATGACAGGATATTTTAGTCGCATGGAATTCAATAACAAACCTAATATGAGAAAATGTTTAATCTGTTTCATAACCTGAATCGCTGCCCACATTTTGTTCTTGTCCTCTATTGGCACCTTCCTCCATTCTAGATACCTCAATCCAACCCCTGCCCTTACAATGTCTCCCATAAAACTCGAAAATTTTGCTCTATGGACCCCGCCAACCCTTCCCAGCGCATCAAATGTTAGTGGCCATTTTTCCTCACCATTTTTCTCAAATCTGGCACGCCACTGTACCAACCGCGTCATCCCCCTCTTGTTTGCTTGGGGAGCAGAGGCTTCCACATTCTCATTGTCGACTACTTGGGCATCATTTTCGACTTGGGCATCAATGTTTTCCATGTCCTCTTCACCCGAATCATCGTCAGTATTGTTATCCATTTCCTCTTCATTATCCGAATGATCGGCATTGTTATACATTCCATCATCTTCCGAATAATATTCATTGTCATATGCTTCACCTTCAATTTCCATTGTTAAATCAGATGAATCCTATAGATGACAGTGAAATAAATAGAGAATTAATGAAATAAATGCGATGGAATAATTAAGATGAAATAATTGAGATGAAAATGATCTACTGAAGATGACAGTGAAATTAATATATACTGACGGGAATTAGGTAGTGATCTTCTGAAGATGATAGTGTGATGAATCCGGAACTGATCAATCAATTAGGTAGATGAACTTTTAGTGATATGGAAGAAGAGAGTAATGAATCGTTTTGGTGATAAAGTTTTGGTTAGAGGGAGTTGAATAGGAACTGATCAATGAATTTTGGGAAATTTGAAAAATGGTGGGAAGTAATTTGGGGATTAATAGGATCGATCCGGGTGAAAAAATCTCAGCTAATAAGGACGTGACAGCATTTATCGGATTTAATATAAACTCAATTAATACGATTTGCGTTAATATTTATCTTGAATTTTAAAGAGTTAACATGGACTCAAAAAGTTAAAACCACCAAACCACAGGAACGCAAATCGTATTTAATTTTATTTTAAACATACCTTTAAAATAATCTTTAAATGTAAAATGGAATACTAAGCAATAAATTTAATGATAATTGTATCCTAAAATGACCCTCATTGCCCCTAAACACACCTTATTGGGCCGTCATTGGTCCTAACCATGCTTATTGGTTATATACACACCTTACTGGGACTCATTGGTCCCAACTGGCCCTCGTTTCCCCTAAACACGCCTTATTGGGTCTCATTGGTCCTAAACACAATTTATTTGTTACATACACACCTTATTGTGCCATCATTGGTCCTAAACATGCTTATTGGTTACATACACACCTTATTGGGACTAATTGGTCCCAACTGGCCCTCGTTTCCCCTAAACACACCTTATTGGGTCTCATTGGTCCTAAACACAACTTATTTGTTACATACACACCTTATTGGGCCATCATTGCTCCTAAACATGCTTATTGGTTACATACACACCTTACTGGGAGTCATTGGTCCCAACAGGCCCTCGTTTCTCCTAAACACACCTTATTGGGTCTCATTGGTCCTAAACACAACTTATTTGTTACATACACCTTATTGGGTCTCAATGTTCCTAAACACAACTTATTTGTTACATACACACCTTATTGGGCCATCATTGGTCCTAAACATGCCTATTGGTTACATACACACCTTACTGGAACTCATTGGTCCCAACTGGCCCTCGTTTCCCCTAAACTCACCTTATTGGGTCTCATTGGTCCTAAACACAACTTATTTGTTACATACACACCTTATTGGGCCATCATTGCTCCTAAACATGCTTATTGGTTACATACACACCTTACTGGGACTCATTGGTCCCAACAGGCCCTCGTTTCCCCTAAACACACCTTATTGGGTCTCATTGGTCCTAAACACAACTTATTTGTTACATACACCTTATTGGGTCTCATTGGTCCTAAACACAACTTATTTGTTACATACACACCTTATTGGGCCGTCATTGGTCCTAAACATGCCTATTGGTTACATACACACCTTACTGGGACTCATTGGTCCCAACAAGCCCTCGTTTCCCCTAAACACACCTTATTGGGTCTCATTGGTCCTAAACACAACTTATTTGTTACATACACCTTATTGGGTCTCAATGTTCCTAAACACAACTTATTTGTTACATACACACCTTATTGGGCCATCATTGGTCCTAAACATGCCTATTGGTTACATACACACCTTACTGGGACTCATTGGTCCCAACTGGCCCTCGTTTCCCCTAAACTCACCTTATTGGGTCTCATTGGTCCTAAACACAACTTATTGGTTACATACACACCTTATTGGGCCATCATTGGTCCTAAACATGCTGATTGGTTACATACACACCTTACTGGGACTCATTGGTCTCAACTGACCCTCGTTTCCCCTAAACAAACCTTATTGGGTCTCATTGGTCCTCAACACAACTTATTGGTTACATACACACCTTATTGGCCCATCATTGGTTCTAAACACAACTTATTGGTTACATACACACCAATTGGGCCGTCATTGGTTCTAAACACAACTTATTGGTTACTTACACACCTTATTGGGACTCATTGGTCCTAAACACATCAAATTGACCCATTTGACCCCAAATTGACCCATTATTTAATTTTTATCTTAAATCTTTTTATATAATTTGTTTAGAATTATAATTCCCCAAAATTTAAGGGGGCGTTTAGTTGTGGAAAACAGGGGGTGTTTTCCATTTCTGTTTTCCAAGAAAACAAGGAAAACAGAAAATAGTGTTTTTTGAATTTTAACTAAAAATGGAAAACACCTTTTTTACTGTTTTCTAGGAAAACAGCTAGAAAACAGAAAATAGTGTTTTCTAAATTTTAACTAAAAATGGAAAACACCTTTTTTACTGTTTTCTGTTTTCTGTTTTATATTTTCGTTTTCCAAATATATACAAAAGAAAATGGGCGTTCATTTTCTAGGGTTTATACGCACAACCGCTCGACCTCTCCTCCGTTACCTCCGTCGCCGTCTGCTCCAACGCATCGTCAACGGAATTCCATCTTTCAATCGGAAATGGGCGTTCTGTTTTTTTGTGTTTAGGGTTTTTGATCGTCTCTGCATGAGTTGTTGATCGGATTGCAATTGTTGATCGTCTCTGTATTCGAGGATTAGGGTTTTTGTTTAACAGATTGATTTAATAAACAAAAATAGATAAACAAGTATATAACAATAAGTGGATTTCATACTACTGATTCCAATTCCATACACAAAATTGTTTCCTAATTTACATGTTCATTCCTAAAAAAAAAAAACAGAGCAGTTGCGGGTTGAGGTTCACGGGAACCTAGATTCCATCTCCTCCATCAACTCCAAATGCCTACTCATTGCTTCTTGCCTTTGTTGAACCAACATTTGAAGTCTGGCATCGGAGACGCGTATCTCTTCTACCAGAAAAGTAGCCATCTGGTATCTTGATGGACTTGGTGGCTCTGTAAGTACCTGGTTGAGCAGGGCCATCCCGTCTAAGACACTCTGTCTCTCTGCCCTGATAATCACCCCGTACCTGTCCAGGGTAGCAACAATCTTTATCTGCAAATAATGTTCAACTAATTCTTTCAAGCTTGCCATTTTCAGAAGGATTTGAGTGTTTTGAGAAAGGGTTTGTTAAGGATTTTGAGAAAAGGTTTGATAAGGATTTTGAAAAGGTTTTGATGTTGGAGGTGAGAAGTTTCTCATTACTGATCAAGTGGTATGGTTATATGTGCAAATCACTTGAGTATGCGTCTTATCAGATGTGTAATCACTAGAGTATACCATAGGTCTTATTTGATTAATTTCAAAATTACCCACTGAGTTCATGAGGACTGCACATTATAATTGTTGGACTTTTGGTTATCCTACAAAAATTATTTTCACACGTTCTCCAACTGAAATTCCTACACGATATCAAAAAACCACTAATATTTTAATCACACGATCTGAAATTATCCGAAATTACTGTCACACGATCTCAACAATCAAATTAACAAGTCAAAATTAAACGAAGAAAGTCAAAATTACTTACTGAGTTCATGAGGATTGAGGGAAGACGAACTAGAGTTCTTCAGGATTATAAAGAGTTATTCAGTAATAGAACCGGATGAACTAGAGTTTCTCAGGATCAAGAGTAATTTTCGTTTTAATTTATTTAAATATGATTCTAACTGGGCCCGCTAAATTTTAAAAGAGGCGGGGTAAATTAGAAAGAACTCAATTGAAAATTTCACATATCAATCGACAGAATTTTCCCTCCGTCCTATTACTTCTCCAATAAACAGGTTCACAGTAAAGATTATTGAAAAGGATTTTTAGTATTGATCGTTTTTAATCATCTTAATTTGTTGTTGTATCTGTTAGCAAAACAAACATGGATAAGTCTTGGATGAAAACCAGTAGAACCACGCAATCATATGCCGATGGAGTTAAATCATTCTTATTGTTTGCAGTTACCAATTTGGAGAGTAATGAAATTCCATGTCCCTGTGTTAATTGTCTAAACCATTACTCTTTTAAGGTTGATGATGTAGAATTTCATTTATTTTCAAAGGGATTCGATCAGACTTATAGAAGGTGGATTAAACATGGAGAGATAGACGAGCCCGCAGGAGAGGAGTTTCACACGGAATCATTTTTCGATTCCGGAGTTCCATTGGATGCAACCGAAACAATAAAAATGGTCAGAGCTACTGAAGAAAATTTCGATGAGGACCATGAGAAGTTTCAAGAACGACTCATGGATGCTGAGAAGCCTCTGTATGAAGGATGCCATACCTTCACAAAGTTATCTGCCTTGGTTCAACTACTGAACTTGAAGACTAAGCATGGAGGATCAGATAAATTTTTTAATGAAATTTTAGTTTTGCTGAAACAGATGCTACCTGAAGGTAATGAGATTGTGAAGAATACATATGAGGCCAAGAAGATTTTGAAGTCAATGGGTGCAGGGTACACCAAGATACATGTGTGTATCAATGATTGTATTCTGTACAGGAAGGAGAACAAGGACCTAACTGTATGTCCAACTTGTGGTGAGTCCAGGTGGAAGGTGGATGAGAGGACTAAGAAACTATACGACAATACTCCTGCAAAGGTAATGTGGTATTTCCCCATCATTCCAAGATTGAAACGACTGTTTCAAGTGAAAACCACAGCGGAGGATCTAAGATGGCATGCCACCAGTTCCAAAACACCCGGTGTGTTACGACACCCATCCGATTCACCGGCATGGAAAGCCATCGATGACAAATATCCCGAAATCGCTGACGATCCTAGAAGTCTTCGTCTTGGCATTTCAACTGATGGGGTCGACGTAAATAGAGGTAACAGAAATCACAGTGTGTGGCCGGTTCTATCTGTCATTTACAACCTTCCACCATGGTTGTGTATGAAAAGAAAGTTCATCATGCTTTCGTTATTAATATCGGGAGCGCCTGGAAACGATATTGATGTGTTTTTGGAACCATTAATTGATGACTTAGAGCTGTTATTCGAGGCAGGTGTGGAAACATATGATGCGTATGCGCAAGAACAGTTTACTATGCGTGCAGTTGTTTTATGGACGATTAATGACTACCCTGCACTTGGTACACTTTGTGGTTGCCCGTACAGTGGATTCCGTGGTTGTGTGGTATGTCGGGAAGAAACTAAATGCATTAGGCTTCCTTTCTCAGCCAAGCAGTGTTATGCTGGTCACAGAAGATATCTACCATATACGCATGCCTTCCGAAAGCAAACCGAGGCCTTCAATGGTAAACAAGAGTTGAGAGTTGCTGTTGATCCTATGACCGGAGAACAGATATACGAAGAAGTTCAACTTATCAGGAACAAATGGGGAAAGGGATTAAGGTGTACTGATTCAGAAATCCCAGAGACCTCAACCGGAAGAGGGGGGAAGATTGATAAGAGAAAAAGAAAGAACAAAGAGAAGCCACCATATTGGAAGAAATTCAATATATGGTTTCGAAGACTTAGATACTGGAGGCATAATAGTGTCCAACATTGCATTGATTTCATGCATATTGAAAAGAATGTGGCTGAGAGTCTTGTTGGAACTCTGCTCAACCTTCCCGGAAAGACGAAGGATGGACTGAATGCGAGAAAGGATCTAAACTTTTTGGGGTTAAGACCAGAGTTGCAGCCTAAACAGAACAAGAACAACATAGTACTTCCTGCAGCGTGTTACACGTTACAAAAAGATGAAAAGGAAAAGTTTTGTGACACGTTGTATAACTTGAAGGTTCCACAAGGCTATTGTTCTAACTTTTCTAGTTTGGTTAGTCAAAAGGACAAGAAACTTGTGGGGCTCAAGTCACATGACTATCATATGCTGACGCAACAGTTTCTGCCAATTGCAATTCGGTCAGTCATGCCTGAACCGACAAGATATGCTATTATAAGGCTCTGTTTTTTTTTCAAATCAATATGCAGCAAAGAGATCAACATCGAAGAGCTAGACAAATTGCAAGCAGATCTTTGTGTCACACTATGCCTGCTTGAGAAATATTTCCCGCCATCATTTTTTGATGTTATGCTTCATTTGACGGTGCACCTTACTAGGGAGGTAAAATTATGTGGCCCAATATGCTTTCGATGGATGTATCCATTTGAAAGGTGTATGAAGGTAATTAAGGGCCACGTGAGAAACAAAACTTATCCAGAAGGGTGCATTGCTGAGGAGAACATTGTAGAAGAAACGATTGAGTTTCTCAGCGAATACCAAAAAAACATCACAACTATTGGTGTTCCAACTAAAAAGCATAGCAGTGCGGATGGAAGTCCTGGGTCAGCTGGTAGATCAGTTGAAGTCTCTCCAGAGCTCCTATCGAAAGCGCATTTATTTGTGTTGCTAAATACGCCTGAAATTGAGCATTATATCGAGTAAGTAATTTAGATTATTAACCTTTTTTTATCTGTTTAATTAATTATAAACTTTTATAGATAACTTCAATTCATGTAATTGCAGAGAACACATGAAATTTTTGGAAAAGGAACATCCTGGTAGTAGACTAAATGACCTGACTAAGAAGCAGAGCACAACATTTGGTAAATGGGTACGCAACAAGGTCAGCTAAATTTGCTTATTGTTTTAATTCCGGATGAACTGTAACTTTCCTGAACAACTGACCTGAGTTGTCCGGAACAACTCTATTTTCTATCCGGATGAACTATAACCTTCCTGGTGAACTGAAACTATTTTCTTATAGTTTTAATTCCGGATGAACTGTAACTTTCCGGAACAATTGACCTGAGTTGTCCGGGATAACTCTATTTTCTATCCGGATGAACTATAACCTTCCTGGTGAACTGAAACTATTTTTCTTATAGTTTTAATTCCGGATGAACTGTAACTTTCCGGAACAACTGACCCGAGTTGTCCGGAATAACTCTATTTTCTATCCGGATGAACTATAACCTTCCTGGTGAACTGAAACTATTTTTCTTATAGTTTTAAATTCCGGATGAACTGTAACTTTCCGGAAGAACTGACCTGAGTTGTCCGGAACAACTTTATTTTATTTTTGGAAGAGCTATAATCTTCCTATTCCTAATGAACTCTCCTGATGAACCTACTATGAATTTCAGGTTGAAAAGGAGATGGCGGAGTCCCCAGAAACTATATCAGAGACCGTTAGGTGGATTTCACATGGTCCGCACAGAAGCGTGAGGAAATATGAAGTATATGACATCAATGGCTATTCATTTCGTACAATATCTCGAGACGGTAGGGTTTACCAGAACAGCGGGGTTGGTGTAGAGGTAAATGACATGCACATCTCTAACGAGGTCTTAACCTATGGAAAAAAACCTTACTATGGGGTTTTAAAAGAGATATGGCTACTAGATTACCATATTAAAACCATCCCTCTATTTATGTGCGACTGGGTTGAGAATACACAAGGGGTCAAAAAAGATAGTCTTGGTTACACTTTGGTCAATCTTAAAAGACTAGGTCACAAGGAGGACCCGTTCATTTTCGCGTCACAAGCACAACAGTTGTTTTACGTCAAAGACCAGCTGGATAAAAAACTGCATATTGTCTTTATGACACCTCCCAGAAATTACAGAGATTATTATGAAGACGATGCCAATGAAGAATTTAGTACGGTAGTTTTTCCTCACAACGATAATGTATTGCCATCCGTAGATGCACGTCACAATGTTTACCATAGAGCTGACTGTACTGGAATGATATTACGAAAAAACAACGGTTAATTGATCATCATTGTAATGTTTTTGAATCTTAGCAAACTACAGTATCAACAATATTTGTTTTTTTTTCTTTATGTATTCTGGAATATATATTATGGATCTTAATTTTGAGTCAAGTGTTTCCTTTTTTTGATTGTGCCTGCAGGTCTCCTCTCTTTGACCAAACCAGAGTCAATAAAAGTCAAAAATAAACAAACAAAATCAACTGCTGCTTTAACAAAAACAATTACATACATAATCCAAAGGGTATGATTCCATTAATACATTGATCTATAAAATTACAACTGAAAAACTACTAACTTAAAAGGGAGAAGAAGCGACTGAAGAAAAATCCCTCTTTTCTGCTCACATGCACTTGCTTCTGATCAAGTGAAAAGAGAGAACAAGTCCCTCTTTGCTTTCTCACATGCAATTGCTTATGATCAACTGAAAATGGTGAAGAAGTGGCTGAAGATAAATCGGGTTCATGGGGCCAAAAGGGAGAAGAAGTGGCCGAAGAAAAATCAGGCACGTGGGACCAAAAGGGAGAGAAGCACCTGAAGAATACAAGTCCTGCAAACCTCAACATGTGCCCTTACTGCTGACTGTTATAAAATTACACAATAACTTAAAATCTGCTCTCAGTAAAGCATTTGTATGAACCATTAGAGACTCCTCGTCTCCATGGTTTCCACAATAACTTAAAATAGATAAACAAGTATATAACAATAAGTGGATTTCATACTACTGATTCCAATTCCATACACAAAATTGTTTCCTAATTTACATGTTCATTCCTAAAAAAAAAAACAGAGCAGTTGCGGGTTGAGGTTCACGGGAACCTAGATTCCATCTCCTCCATCAACTCCAAATGCCTACTCATTGCTTCTTGCCTTTGTTGAACCAACATTTGAAGTCTGGCATCGGAGACGCGTATCTCTTCTACCAGAAAAGTAGCCATCTGGTATCTTGATGGACTTGGTGGCTCTGTAAGTACCTGGTTGAGCAGGGCCATCCCGTCTAAGACACTCTGTCTCTCTGCTCTGATAATCACCCCGTACCTGTCCAGGGTAGCAACAATCTTTATCTGCAAATAATGTTCAACTAATTCTTTCAAGCTTGCCATTTTCAGAAGGATTTGAGTGTTTTGAGAAAGGGTTTGTTAAGGATTTTGAGAAAAGGTTTGATAAGGATTTTGAAAAGGTTTTGATGTTGGAGGTGAGAAGTTTCTCATTACTGATCAAGTGGTATGGTTATATGTGCAAATCACTTGAGTATGCGTCTTATCAGATGTGTAATCACTAGAGTATACCATAGGTCTTATTTGATTAATTTCAAAATTACCCACTGAGTTCATGAGGACTGCACATTATAATTGTTGGACTTTTGGTTATCCTACAAAAATTATTTTCACACGTTCTCCAACTGAAATTCCTACACGATATCAAAAAACCACTAATATTTTAATCACACGATCTGAAATTATCCGAAATTACTGTCACACGATCTCAACAATCAAATTAACAAGTCAAAATTAAACGAAGAAAGTCAAAATTACCCACTGAGTTCATGAGGATTGAGGGAAGACGAACTAGAGTTCTTCAGGATTATAAAGAGTTATTCAGTAATAGAACCGGATGAACTAGAGTTTCTCAGGATCAAGAGTAATTTTCGTTTTAATTTATTTAAATATGATTCTAACTGGGCCCGCTAAATTTTAAAAGAGGCGGGGTAAATTAGAAAGAACTCAATTGAAAATTTCACATATCAATCGACAGAATTTTCCCTCCGTCCTATTACTTCTCCAATAAACAGGTTCACAGTAAAGATTATTGAAAAGGATTTTTAGTATTGATCGTTTTTAATCATCTTAATTTGTTGTTGTATCTGTTAGCAAAACAAACATGGATAAGTCTTGGATGAAAACCAGTAGAACCACGCAATCATATGCCGATGGAGTTAAATCATTCTTATTGTTTGCAGTTACCAATTTGGAGAGTAATGAAATTCCATGTCCCTGTGTTAATTGTCTAAACCATTACTCTTTTAAGGTTGATGATGTAGAATTTCATTTATTTTCAAAGGGATTCGATCAGACTTATAGAAGGTGGATTAAACATGGAGAGATAGACGAGCCCGCAGGAGAGGAGCTTCACACGGAATCATTTTTCGATTCCGGAGTTCCATTGGATGCAACCGAAACAATAAAAATGGTCAGAGCTACTGAAGAAAATTTCGATGAGGACCATGAGAAGTTTCAAGAACGACTCATGGATGCTGAGAAGCCTCTGTATGAAGGATGCCATACCTTCACAAAGTTATCTGCCTTGGTTCAACTACTGAACTTGAAGACTAAGCATGGAGGATCAGATAAATTTTTTAATGAAATTTTAGTTTTGCTGAAACAGATGCTACCTGAAGGTAATGAGATTGTGAAGAATACATATGAGGCCAAGAAGATTTTGAAGTCAATGGGTGCAGGGTACACCAAGATACATGTGTGTATCAATGATTGTATTCTGTACAGGAAGGAGAACAAGGACCTAACTGTATGTCCAACTTGTGGTGAGTCCAGGTGGAAGGTGGATGAGAGGACTAAGAAACTATACGACAATACTCCTGCAAAGGTAATGTGGTATTTCCCCATCATTCCAAGATTGAAACGACTGTTTCAAGTGAAAACCACAGCGGAGGATCTAAGATGGCATGCCACCAGTTCCAAAACACCCGGTGTGTTACGACACCCATCCGATTCACCGGCATGGAAAGCCATCGATGACAAATATCCCGAAATCGCTGACGATCCTAGAAGTCTTCGTCTTGGCATTTCAACTGATGGGGTCGACGTAAATAGAGGTAACAGAAATCACAGTGTGTGGCCGGTTCTATCTGTCATTTACAACCTTCCACCATGGTTGTGTATGAAAAGAAAGTTCATCATGCTTTCGTTATTAATATCGGGAGCGCCTGGAAACGATATTGATGTATTTTTGGAACCATTAATTGATGACTTAGAGCTGTTATTCGAGGCAGGTGTGGAAACATATGATGCGTATGCGCAAGAACAGTTTACTATGCGTGCAGTTGTTTTATGGACGATTAATGACTACCCTGCACTTGGTACACTTTGTGGTTGCCCGTACAGTGGATTCCGTGGTTGTGTGGTATGTCGGGAAGAAACTAAATGCATTAGGCTTCCTTTCTCAGCCAAGCAGTGTTATGCTGGTCACAGAAGATATCTACCATATACGCATGCCTTCCGAAAGCAAACCGAGGCCTTCAATGGTAAACAAGAGTTGAGAAGTTGCTGTTGATCCTATGACCGGAGAACAGATATACAAAGAAGTTCAACTTATCAGGAACAAATGGGGAAAGGGATTAAGGTGTACTGATTCAGAAATCCCAGAGACCTCAACCGGAAGAGGGGGGAAGATTGATAAGAGAAAAAGAAAGAACAAAGAGAAGCCACCATATTGGAAGAAATTCAATATATGGTTTCGAAGACTTAGATACTGGAGGCATAATAGTGTCCAACATTGCATTGATTTCATGCATATTGAAAAGAATGTGGCTGAGAGTCTTGTTGGAACTCTGCTCAACCTTCCCGGAAAGACGAAGGATGGACTGAATGCGAGAAAGGATCTGAACTTTTTGGGGTTAAGACCAGAGTTGCAGCCTAAACAGAACAAGAACAACATAGTACTTCCTGCAGCGTGTTACACGTTACAAAAAGATGAAAAGGAAAAGTTTTGTGACACGTTGTATAACTTGAAGGTTCCACAAGGCTATTGTTCTAACTTTTCTAGTTTGGTTAGTCTAAAGGACAAGAAACTTGTGGGGCTCAAGTCACATGACTATCATATGCTGACGCAACAGTTTCTGCCAATTGCAATTCGGTCAGTCATGCCTGAACCGACAAGATATGCTATTATAAGGCTCTGTTTTTTTTTCAAATCAATATGCAGCAAAGAGATCAACGTCGAAGAGCTAGACAAATTGCAAGCAGATCTTTGTGTCACACTATGCCTGCTTGAGAAATATTTCCCGCCATCATTTTTTGATGTTATGCTTCATTTGACGGTGCACCTTACTAGGGAGGTAAAATTATGTGGCCCAATATGCTTTCGATGGATGTATCCATTTGAAAGGTGTATGAAGGTAATTAAGGGCCACGTGAGAAACAAAACTTATCCAGAAGGGTGCATTGCTGAGGAGAACATTGTAGAAGAAACGATTGATGTGTTAATTTTTAATGCATGATATTGTCTTTCTATTATATTTTTGGTAAATATATGACAATCCTAAAATAAATACATCATCCATTGGATTCCAAACACTACCAAACACCATTTATTAAGAATTATTAAAAAGGCATTGTGTTATGATATTATTACACTGTGTTTATATTGTGTTATCCTTTAACTCTGATTTTGATAAACATATGACATTCTAATATGGAAAAAACAATGTATAGTGTTATATATATTTACCAAAAACATAACTAAAAGATAACACAATGCATTAAAATCTAACACATCATCCACTTCTCACACTTCTCACGCAAAAAGTACTTTGTATTATAACTCTACCCTATATATATATATATATATATATATATATATATATATATATATATATATATATACACATATGGTTTAGGTTCAAATGAGAACTTTTTCTTTTGAGAACCATTCTCAGCCACTAATTTTAAGGGGGAAGCATTCAGATTCATGGGGGGGAATTTCCTTATATACAACTTGTGGCTCAGAATAGTTTTTAAAAGTTCTCAAAACAAATTGGTTTTCAAATGATCCTCTCCCTATATATAATATATATATATATATATATATATATATATAACTGCTTATTTGAATTTAACTCTCTCTCTCTATATATATATATATATATATATATATATGGGAAAGTTATTATACAAATGACTAATTCCGCGCAAAGCGTGCGAAGGATTCTCATCCGCTCATCCGCGCCTTTTTTTTATCTGACGGATTATAATTAATTGAATGGTTTTTTCTCAGAGAATTAAACAAAAATGGTAGCGACGTCATTTTACCAAAAGGGCGAACCTATTAGAACCCGTATCACGCAAAAGATTTCAAAAACCATCACCAAAAAAACGGAATCAAGCAGGCGCTGAAGTAAAATTCAAAAACCATACGATTCTATACTCTCTGAAACCCTACTACAATGGAGAAAGCAACAATTTCATCAAAAAAAGGTTGAAAATACAATTAAACTTTTATAGAATGAATCTATACAACATATGATACTGAAAAACATTTTGCGTGAGATGCGATATTTGAATAGTTTGATAGTTATGCATGTCTAAAAACGCAGGTAAAAAGGACGAGATAAGAACAAAGAACAGACACGACAAGCCGATTATGACAGAGGAGAAGAAGAAGAGAGGTTGCGTTAATCGTTAAAATTGTTAATACCTAATTATTGCGTTATTTACTTTACATTATATTCGTTGTTTTATTTGTATATGTTGCGTTAATCGTATAAAACAATGTATGTTGAGAATCTATACGATTGATTATTTTAGCTTGCGTGAAATATTTTACACTATTTACGTTTATTTTGAACCACTTGCGTGATTACTCTGGAAAACTAGCATCATGAATATAACTAGCGTAATTTCAAAACATATGCTTGTGTGATTAACTCTATACACTATTTGGGTGGATTTTAAACCACTTGCGTGATTTCAGTGCGACAGTTGGCTGAGTTGAGGAAGAAAGTTATACCGGAAGGTCACAATGATGATGATGACTTTCAAAAACCTTTGAAAAAGAAACAAAGAAAAGCAACAGCAAAGGATGATAAAGAAGAAAAAAAGAAGCCTAAAACACAAAGGCAAAACAGATTTGTAGCATACACAAACAAGAACATAACAATGAGGTGCTCTATTGAAAATCTTACTAATGCAATGAAGAATTTCAATGAGAATCAAAGAAAATCAATAGATGAAATTGGCTTCTCAAGTGCTTTAAATCTGACAATAAAAAATCACGCATCTGTATTGGGCTACTGGCTGCTCAAAAACTATGACACAGTTAATCATGAACTAAATGTGGGCAGACACAAAATCAAGGTAACTGCACAAAAAGTGCATGAGGTTTTTGGAATCCCTGTAGGGAAAATAAAGAAAACAGAGAATAGCAAACCAAGAAAGGGATCAAGCGAGTCAACCGATGACTACAAAAACCAATTTGACAAACCAGGAGTATCAGTTGCTAATGTCATTGATGTAATGAAAGACCAAACTCAAGGAGGAAGAATGTTCAAGATAAACTTCCTTGTTGTTTGGAATACAGTAATAGGCTACATCACAAAATGCACAACTTTAAATCAAAGGTTCCTGATCAGTATTGAGGATATGTCTGAAATTAAAAACATGGACTGGTGCAGTTATATGATTGATATGTTGGACATGACTACAAAAGAGTGGCATGAGGATCAATTTAATGGTCCTTTGACCTTTCTCACGGTATGTTTTTATTTAAAAAAAAGTGTAGAACATGTTTATGAGAAAGCAATAGAAAATAATGTTCAATAATGTTTTTAATACATAGGTACTGTACACACATGAATGGCAAAAAAGCCACAAGGTACTAATTGATCCAGAACAAACACCAGCAATACTGTACATTTCAGATAGAACCTTAGAGATGATGCAGGAATATTTGTTTGATAATGGCCCACTAACTGATGTGGAAGATCAAGATGATGAGGATGTTGATATCAAAAAAGAAAAAAATACAGCAACATCCCTGCAAAAAATGAAGACAGCTGAAGTGGCGCAAACCTCACCAGAAATAATGAAAGCAATTGAAGTGATGGAAAAATCACCTCAAGTAATAAAAGAAAGTGATATGGTGGACATTTCAACTCAAGATATAATTGAATACTACAAAACACCAGACAAGAAGAATAATGAAGATGAACAACCTGTAATTTTTCACGCATTAACAAATAAAAAATCACGCATGTATTAATTAAAATGACGCATGTAGTAATTAAAATTCATGCATGTTATAATTGAAAATAACGCATGTTATGAATATAAATAACGCATGTTATGAATATAACATTATAGCAGGTTTCTCAGAGGGGTGACATGGGGAAGGATGATGATGATGAAATACACTATGATTTCTCAGGTGGTTATGACCTTCATGAACATGAAAACATCATCTCTCCCGCATTAAACATAAAAATGCCAGTAGGAACTTTCACCCAGAGAGTTATTGACTACTACATCACACTGACACAAAAAGATACACAGACAGAGGAGAATGTAAGTTTTCTTCCATATTCTAAAAAAATAGTGAAAACGCACCCTATAAAAGTATCACGCGTGTGTTTTCCTACTAATAACGCGAGTATTTTAACATCTTTTCAAAGAAGTGGATGACTTCAATGGATCACCACATGCTGGTGTTTGATAAGGTTTTGGCTGACATAACAACTTTGATAGAAGATGGAAGAATCAAACACAGTGACAGCTACACCTACATTGAAAAATGTGAAGAGTGGAAGCAAAAACTGAAAAGTCTATCACAACCTCAAGAAGGTACAGCTGAACAAGGTGATCCAGAGATAATAGAAGTCTCCATAGCAGAGGAAGAAAAAAAGGGTGGTGAAGAAGAAAATTTTGAAGTTGAGGCTGATGTTGAAAATGAAGACAAAGGTAAAAATGGAAACACCTTCAAACAATAACGCAAATGTTACTTTAAAATAACGCAATAAGCATTTCCTAAAAAAAACAATAACCATTTGAATGTAAAAAAACAGAAGTGCATAAGGATGATGAAAATAATGATGCTGGAGATGTTGAACCTAAAGATGGTGGAATTCAAACTGAACAGAAAGGTAAAAATGGAAACACCTTCGATAATAACGCAATTGCTAACTATAATAACGCAAATGACCATTTCAATGAAAAAACACAGAAGGAGAGAAAGAAGATGATGAGGAAGAAAATGAGCAAGTACATGTGACACATCTGGAGGAGCAGATAGAAAAAACTGAAACAACCCAAGGTAATAACGCATGTTAATAATCTTTCTAACAATTTGATATCTAATTTTATTTTTTTGAAAAACGCAGAAGGTAACAAAGATGTGGTAGTCAATGATGACATAATTCAAGGGGGGACTCAACCTCAATCATCACAGATAGAAGGTAATTACGCAATGCATATTTATTTTTCACCTTTCAAAAAAATAAAAACCCTATTGGACTTTGATAAAAAAAACAGATTCTACTATAGAAACAAATCAAGTTATCTCTTTGATACAAACAATGTCATTCCTGCAACCACCTACTGTAGTGGAAGCAGAGAATCAAAACAAAGAAGAAGCTGCAAAGGATACTGCTGAAGAAGAAAATATTAAAAAAACTGAGGAGACAAATTTGCTACAAAGTGAGGAGAAGCAGAAAGTGAGGAGAAACAAGGTAACTAACAAAAAAATTATATTCATTATGAGATTAAATTTTGAAAATAATCACGCATAAAACCTAAAAAATGAATTCAAAAAACAGAAGAGAAGAGTGAAGAGGATGAGGAACAGAAGGATAATGATAAAACTCCTGAAAGGGTGAAATTTGATGAAGAAGGAAATCAATATAGCCCAAGAACAAAGAGAAGGAGAAAAAGGGCCTTTGCACTTAGGTCCCCATACTACAGGAAAACAGTTGAAATAACAACTAAGCTGCAAGTATTAGAAAAAATGATTGCAGATTGGTTGTTCACACCGATCGAAGATGAACTGTAAGAATGCATCCATGTTAAATTTATCACAAATACAATAAAAAAAATTCATAACAAAAATGACATGTTTTTTTAATAACTTATGCAGATATGTTGTGTATGAATCAAACTATGGAACAATAATGTATAAAGCTGTATTGGAAAGCTTTCATCCTGGAATCTACATACACACATATGCTCTGGATGCATATATAGAGATATTAAATGATGAAGAGCAACACAGAAAGCAGGACCAACCAATGAGATTGTTTTGCCTATCCACATTGCTGGTACAAAATAAATAATAAAAATAACGCAACTTATAGAGATGAAATCACGCAACAACATACTTTGATTGCTGATTTAAACTTTTTTTTGCAGTCTGATGTACTCTACATCAACGAAAAGTATGATGATGATTATAGGCAAAAAATCTTTACAGACAACCTGCAAAAACACGTAGAAAGATTGGGGATGTCTTCCCTACGGAACGTGGATCTATGCTTTATTCCGATTCTAATGAGCGAACACTTCTATGTAATCTGTTTCGATATCAGAACTGGAGCTGTCAGCTTGTTAGACAACATGGTGGATCGGAAAAAGTTTGATAATAGATACCAAGGAGTCCCCCATAAAGTGGTAATTCTTTATCACGCAACATTTCTCTTAAGATAACGCATTCTTTAATTTTGTAACAAATTTTATAATTACGCACACTTTATATAATAATAACGCATTCTTTGAAAAATCACGCACCGTTCAAAATAAAAAAATAACACATTGTGCCATAATTTTGCAGCTTAAATGTTTGAAAGGCTATCTGGAAAGCACAAAACATCCTCATCATATGCTAGTTCGACCATGATAAAATCGAAAGGGTAAAAATGAAATGGAGAACAACGAAAAACTTTGTTGATTGTGGAGTATTCGCTTTAAGGCATATGGAGACTTTCTTTGGTGATGTCAACTGGGAATGCAACTTTGCTAAGGAGTCAGATCCGAATTATGTGCAGAATAAATAGTTGATTGAACTGAGAAACAAATATGTCGCAAAAATCATTCTCTCCGACACAAATAATTTGAAAGCAGACGTCGTCATCAAGGCCAAAGCCCACAGGAAAATCTTCGGGGAACACATGGATACAAATGACCAAAAGAAATCGACAATTAATCTTATCAACGAGAGAGTACAAGTAGCAACTGGTTGAAAAACATTTGTTTGTATGTTTAAGATTTGGTAGATTTATCAAAAATTTGGTTCTCTTATTTTGACGCATAATATACAGCACTATTACGCATGCTATAATTGTAAACTCCCAGTCTCCCGTAAAAAAAATGAACATAAGTTCAAAAAAATTAAATTAATTGAATTTGTATAATCACGCATGTTTCTTCAATTTTGACGCATGAAGAAACTAGATATAAATCAGGTTACAACAAATAACGCAACGATATCTAATTAAAAACACACGCTGTGACGTTATCTACCGTCTATTCTAATTAAAAAACTTTAAATTGACAAAAATGCCCCTCCGCGTCCAGAAAGAAAACGCCACGCGTCGGCCTATCCTTCCTTCGCACGCTTCGCACGGAAAACCCCTTTGTATTTGAACTTTCACACACACACACACACACACACACACACACACACACACACACACACACATATATATATATATATATATATATATATATATATATATATATATATATATATATATATATATATATATATATATATATATATATATATATATATATATATATATATATATATATATATATATGTGTGTGTGTGTGTGTGTGTGTGTGTGTGTGTGTGTGTGTGAAAGTTCAAATACAAAGGGGTTTTTCCGTGCGAAGCATGCGAAGGAAGGATAGGCCGACGCGTGGCGTTTTCTTTCTGGACGCGGAGGGGCATTTTTATCAATTTAAAGTTTTTTAATTAGAATAGACGGTAGATAACGTCACAGTGTGTGTTTTTAATTAGATATCGTTGCGTTATTTGTTGTAACCTGATTTATATCTAGTTTCTTCATGCGTCAAAATTGAAGAAACATGCGTGATTATACAAATTTAATTAATTTAACTTTTTTGAACTTGTGTTCATTTTTTTTACGGGAGACTGGGAGTTTATAATTATAGCATGCGTAATAGTGTTGTATATTATGCGTCAAAATTAGAGAACCAAATTTTTTAATAAATCTACCAAATCTTAAACATACAAACAAATGTTTTTCAACCAGTTGCTACTTGTACTCTCTCGTTGATAAGATTAATTGTCGATTTCTTTTGGTCATTTGTATCCATGTGTTCCCCGAAGATTTTCCTGTGGGCTTTGGCCTTGATGATGACGTCTGATTTCAAATTATTTGTGTCGGAGAGAATGATTTTTGCGACATATTTGTTTCTCAGTTCAATCAACTGTTTATTCTGCACATAATTCGTATCTTACTCCTTAGCAAAGTTGCATTCCCAGTTGACATCACCAAAGAAAGTCTCCATATGCCTTAAAGCGAATACTCCACAATCAACAAATTTTTTCGTTGTTCTCCATTTCATTTTTACCCTTTCGATTTTATCATGGTCGAACTGCATATGATGATGATATTTTGTGCTTTCCAGATAGCCTTTCAAACATTTAAGCTGCAAAATTATGGCACAATGTGTTATTTTTTTATTTTGAACGGTGCGTAATTTTTCGAAGAATGCGTTATTATTATATAAAGTGTGCGTAATTATAAAATTTGTTACAAAATTAAAGAATGCTTTATCTTAAGACAAATGTTGCGTGATAAAGAATTACCACTTTATGGGGGACTCCTTGGTATCTATTATCAAACTTTTTCCGATCCCATGTTGTCTAACAAGTTGACAGCTCCAGTTCTGATATCGAAACAGATTACATAGAAGTGTTCGCTCATTAGAATCAGAATAAAGCATAGATCCACGTTCCGCAGTGAAAACACCCCCAATCTTTCTACGTGTTTTTGCAGGTTGTCTGTAAAGATTTTTTGCCTATAATCATCATCATACTTTTCGTTGATGTAGAGTACATCAGACTGCAAAAAAAAAGTTTAAATCAGCAATCAAAATATGTTGTTGCTTGATTTCATCTTTATAAGTTGCGTTATCTTTATTATTTATTTTGTACCAGCAATGTGGATAGGCAAAACAATCTCATTGGTTGGTCTTGCTTTCTGTGTTGCTCTTCATCATTTAATATCTCTATATATGCATCCAGAGCATATGTGTGTATGTAGATTCCAGGTTGAAAGCTTTCCAATACAGCTTTATACATTATTGTTCCATAGTTTGATTCATACACAACATATCTGCATAAGTTATTAAAAAAACATGTCATTTTTGTTAAGAATTTTTTTTATTGTATTTGTGATAAATTTAACATGGATGCATTCTTACAGTTCATCTTCGATTGGTGTGAACATCCAATCTGCTATCATTTTTTGTAATACTTGCAGCTTAGTTGTTATTTCAACTGTTTTCCTGTAGTATGGGGACCTAAGTGCAAAGGCCCTTTTTCTCCTTCTCTTTGTTCTTGGGCTATATTGATGTCCTTCTTCGTCAAATTTCACCCTTTCAGGAGTTTTATCATTATCCTTTAGTTCCTCATCCTCTTCACTCTTCTCTTCTGTTTTTTGAATTCATTTTTTAGGTATTATGCGTGATTATTTTCAAAATTTAATCTCATAATGAATATAATTTTTTTGTTAGTTACCTTGTTTTCTCTCACTTTCTGCTTCTCCTCACTTTGTAGCAAATTTGTCTCCTCGGTGTTTTTTAATATTTTCTTCTTCAGCAGTATCCTTTGCAGCTTCTTCTTTGTTTTGATTCTCTGCTTCCACTACAGTAGGTGGTTGCAGGAATGACATTGTTTGTATCAAAGAGATAACTTGATTTGTTTCTATAGTAGAATCTGTTTTTTTTATCAAAGTCCAATAGGGTTTTTATTTTTTTGAAAGGTGAAAAATAAATATGCATTGCGTAATTACCTTTTATCTGTGATGATTGAGGTTGAGTCCCCCCTTGAATTATGTCATCATTGACTACCACATCTATGTTACCTTCTGCGTTTTTCAAAAAAAATAAAATTAGATATCAAATTGTTAGAAAGATTATTAACATGCGTTATTACCTTGGGTTGTTTCAGTTTTTTCTATCTGCTCCTCCAGATGTGTCACATGTAATTGCTCATTTTCTTCCTCATCATCTTCTTTCTCTCCTTCCGTGTTTTTTCATTGAAATGGTCATTTGCGTTATTATAGTTAGCAATTGCGTTATTATCGAAGGTGTTTCAACTTTTACCTTTATGTAAGGTGTTTCAACTTTTACCTTTCTGTGGTGTTTCAACTTTTACCTTTCTGTTCAGTTTGAATTCCACCATCTTTAGGTTCAACATCTCCAGCATCATTATTTTCATCATCCTTATGCACTTCTGTTTTTTTACATTCAAATGGTTATTGTTTTTTTTAGGAAATGCTTATTGCGTTATTTTAAAGTAACATTTGCGTTATTGTTTGAAGGTGTTTCCATTTTTACCTTTGTCTTCATTTTCAACATCAGCCTCAACTTCAAAATTTTCTTCTTCACCACCCTTTTTTCTTCCTCTGCTATGGAGACTTCTATTATCTCTGGATCACCTTGTTCAGCTGTACCTTCTTGAGGTTATGATAGACTTTTCAGTTTTTGCTTCCACTCTTCACATTTTTCAATGTAGGTGTAGCTGTCACTGTGTTTGATTCTTCCATCTTCTATCAAAGTTGTTATGTCAGCCAAAACCTTATCAAACACCAGCATGTGGTGATCCATTGAAGTCATCAACTCCTTTGAAAAGATGTTAAAATATTTGCATTATTAGTAGGAAAACACATGCGTGATACTTATATAGGGTGCGTGATACTTATATAGGGTTCGTTTTTCACTATTTTTTTGAATATGGATGAAAACTTACATTCTCCTCTGTCTGTGTATCTTTTTGTGTCAGTGTGATGTAGTAGTCAATAACTCTCTGGGTGAAAGTTCCTACTGGCATTTTTATGTTTAATGCGGGATAGATGATGTTTTCATGTTCATGAAGGTCATAACCACCTGAGAAATCATGGTATTTCATCATTATCATCCTTCCCCATGTCACCCCTCTGAGAAACCTGCTATAATGTTATATTCATAACATACGTTATTTTTAATTATAACATGCGTGAATTTTAATTACTACATGCGTCATTTTAATTAATACATGCGTGATTTTTTATTTGTTAATGCGTGAAAACTTACAGGTTGTTCATCTTCATTATTCTTCTTGTCTGGTGTTTTGTAGTATTCAATTATACCTTGAGTTGAAATGTCCACCATATCACTTTCTTTTATTACTTGAGGTGATATTTCCATCACTTCAATTGCTTTCATTATTTCTGGTGAGGTTTGTACCACTTCAACTGTCTTCATTTTTTGCAGGGATGTTGCTGCATCTTTTTCTTTTCTGATATCAGCATCCTCATCATCTTGATCTTCCACATCAGTTAGTGGACCATTATCAAACAAATATTCCTGCATCATCTCTAAGGTTCTATCTGAAATGTACAGTATTGCTGGTGTTTGTTCTGGATCAATTAGTACCTTGTGCCTTTTTTGCCATTCATGTGTGTACAACACCTGTGTTTTAAAAACATTAGTGAACATTATTTTCTATTGCTTTATCATAAACATGTTCTACACTTTTTTTAGTAAAACATACCGTGAGGAAGGTCAAAGGACCATTAAATTGATCCTCATGCCACTCTTCTGTAGTCATGTCCAGCATATCAATCATATAACTGCACCAATCCATGTCTTTAATTTCAGACATATCATCAATACTGATCAGGAACCTTTGATTTACAGTTGTGGATTTTTGATGTAGCCTATTACTGTATTCCAAACAACAAGGAAGTTTATCTTGAATATTCTTCCTTCTTGAGTTTGGTCTTTCATTACATCAATGACATTAGTAACTGATACTCCTGGTTTATCGAATTGGTTTTTGAAGTCATCAGTTGACTTGCTTGATCCCTTTCTTGGTTTGTTCTTCTCTGTTACCTTTATTTTCCCCATAGGTATTCCAAAAACCTCATGCACTTTTTGTGCAGTTATCTTGGTTTTGTGTCTGCCCACATTTAGTTCGTGATTAACTGTGTCATAGTTTTTGAGCAGCCAGTAGCCCAATACACATGCGTAATTTTTTATTGTCAGATTTAAAGCACTTGAGAAGCCAATTTTATCTATTGATTTTCTTTGATTCTCATTGAAATTTTTCATTGCATTAGTAAGATTTTCAATAGAGCACCTCATTGTTATGTTCTTGTTTGTGTATGCTACAAAACTTTTTTGCCTTTGTGTTTTAGGCTTCTATTTTTCTTCTTTATCGTCCTTTGCTGTTGCTTTTCTTTTTTCTTTTTCAAAGGATTTTGAAAGTCATCATCATCATTGTGACCTTCCGGTATAACTTTCTTCCTCAACTCAGCCAACTATCGCACTGAAATCACGTAAGTGGTTTAAAATCCACCCAAATAGTGTATAAAGTTAATCACGCAAGCATATGTTTTGAAATTACGCTAGTTATATTCATGATGCTAGTTTTCTAGAGTAATCACGCAAGTGGTTCAAAATAAACGCAAATAGTGTAAAACATTTCACGCAAGCTAAAAAATCAATCGTATAGATTCTCAACATACATTGTTTTATATGATTAACGCAACATATACAAATAAAACAATGCATATAATGTAAAGTAAATAACGCAATAATTAGGTATTAACAACTTTAACGATTAACCCAACCTCTCTCCTTCTTCTCCTCTGTCATAATCGGCTTGTCATGTCTGTTCTTTGTTCTTATCTCGTCCTTTTTACCTGCGTTTTTAGACATGCATAACTATCAAACTGTTCTAATATCGCATCTCATGCAAAATGTTTTTCAGTATCATATGTTGTATAGATTCATTCTATAAAAGTTTAATTGTATTTTCAACCTTTTTCGATGAAATCGTTGCTTTCTCCATTGTAGTAAGGTTTCAGAGAGTATAGAATAGTATGGTATTTGAATTTTACTTCAGCGCCTGCTTGATTCCGTTTTTTTGGTGATGGTTTTTGAAATCTTTTGCGTGATACGAGTTCTAATAGGTTCGCCCTTTTGGTAAAATGACGTCGCTACCCTTTTTGTTTAATTCTCCGAGAAAAAACCATTCAATTAGTTATAAGCCGTCAGATAAAAAAAAGGCGCAGACGAGCGGATGAGAACCCTTCGCACGGAATTAGTCCTTTGTATAATAACTGTCCCCTATATATATATATATATATATATATATGTATATATATAGAATTATGGTAGAATACATCCACCAAATTCCCTACATCCTCTACATCCACTCATTTTTTTTCCAAAAAAAAACACTTTCTTTTAAAAAAAAAATTAAAAACATCATATGTCAAATCGCTATATGTTCTTTCTGGAACACCTTTTTTTTTAATTTTTATGGCGTTTTTATTATTTTAAAAAAAACGCCAAACAATACAAAAAAGAAATTCAAAAAAATGTGTTTTTGGTGCGTCTAGAAGAATGGTGTTTTTAGAAAAAAAAATAATTAAAAAAGATTGTTTTTTGGTGTTTTTTTTTGAAAAAAATAAACCAAAAAAAAAAATACCAAAAAAATTTAAAAAAAAGTGATCTAGAAAGCTAACATAGCGATTAGAGGTGTAGTGTTTAAAAAAAATGTTAAAAAGTGTTTTTTGGTGTTTTTTGTGAAAAAGATGGTGAATGTAGTGGATGTAGAGTTTTTGGTGGATGTAAAATAACTCACCTCTATATACACACACACACACACACACACACATATATATATATATATATATATATATTAGAGGTGTAGTGTTTAAAAAAATTATTAAAAAGTGTTTTTTGGTGTTTTTTGTGAAAAAGATGGTGAATGTAGTGGATGTAGAGTTTTTGGTGGATGTAAAATAACTCACCTCTATACACACACACACACACACACACACACACACACACATATATATATATATATAAGGAGGTGATCATTTGAGAGAAAGTTGGTTTTGAGAACTTTTGAGAACCATTCTAAGCCACTAGTTGATATATATGGAAACCCTCCCATAAATTATAGTAGTCGCCACCTGAAATTAGTGGTTGAGATTCGGTTCTTAAAATAAAAAGTTCTCATTAAATGATAGAATGAAAACCAACTTAAGTTGTGAAAACCCTTATGTCCCCTTAGAAAAAAATGCAAAAAAAATATTACAATGATCTACATGTATACCCGGCACAAGATCTAAAAAATGATAACACATGGTTTTCAGAATATCCATGTCCTATATATATAGAGTAATGATAAAATGAAAACCTCTCCGAGTTTGGAAAACCGTGAAAACCAAGCTAAAAAGTTCGATTTTTGTTCCGATTTTTTTTATGGTGATTCTCTAAGTTAAAAAAACACTCTTTATGCAAAAAAAAAAACGCATAGTCAATTTTTTTTTTGAAAAAATATTTTATAACCGAGGTTACATATGTAACCTCGGTTATAAAATATATTTTTTAAAACATTGTGTTGTATTGGATGAATACAAGGTCATTGAGTTTTTGTTGCAAAATAAAAATTCTTTTCTTCGAATTTAACTAAACATAATGAATAAAAAACCTATTTAGTGAAGTAAATAAGTTAAATGTAATATAATTTATAAAAATATTTGGTAGAAACGAAAGAACTTACATTGTCAAATGCACTTTAATTGCGTTCACAAGGTGAAGCACTACAAGTTTGATTAAGGACACTCATAGAAAATGTTTGGAGTAAAGGTGTGTCGACCCCATAAGTATGTCATCATATATTTACATTTTATAAATAAATAAAGTGATTTAATAATAAAAATAAGCAATAAAAACATGTGAAAATGTTGAATTTTTTACTTACATGATGCAACTTTTGTTCTAGCCCGTATAGCAGCCGGAGATCCAAATTGCCCAATTGAATCCATGTATAGATTCAAGTCTTGCCTCACTCTATCATTCTCATCATCATCCAACACTAAACGGTCAATAGCAACATAAAGTCCCGTATTTGCTCTTCTTTATCTCCTTGAATTTTCCCTATGAAAAATAACAGGATTTAGGTAATACACAACTACACATTCAGTAGAGTTAAAAATAAAATTATTATATTATTTATTTGCTAAACAAGACTCCTATAAAGTTCAATACCTGCATGTAATGGGTGATGAAGTTGGTCGGACCATCTTGACTGACTTGTAGCCCAAAGTTTAGTGACTAATATGTCATATGTTAGATTTTTCTTGAGTTTCTCCTTCGTTATAGTCACCGTATCATAGATATAACCCATACATGGCTTCTCTTCCGTATCAACCAATCTGACCACATCCAGCAAAAGAGCTAGCACTTGACAAGCTAGTTGTATGTTGTTCCAAAAATTGGTTTTTGCAACTATTCGCTCGACTTTCTTTCCAACCGACTTCTTTTCAAAATCACTCTTTCTCCGTTACTCAAAAACAAACAAAACTTGAATATTATGTCGATTCTCATGGATACTCCGAATGGTATAAAACTGGGTTACAAACCTAGTTACACAAGACCTAAAATGCACTGAAAAAATTTCCATCCATGCTCATTAATCCGACAGTTACTTGACACGTTATTCCGATGAAAACTCTTAAGGGAAGTCATCCTATAAACTAAGTAAAACACCTTATTTAAAACTTTAAGAATGAATATGTTAAACGGGGACTAAATGTGAGCAGATTGTTACTTGGCAAAATATCCTTAATCTGCCAAACACTCGGATGCGGACCGTCTGGGTCATCCATAATTTAGACAGATGGTCCGTCTCTGGTAATGGTCAAGTCTGGTCAACTGGCTGCGATGCGGACCGTTTACTGTTCTTCAGCAGTCTAGACGGTCCTCCTATGTCATGGAACAACAAAACGATAAAACATAGCATGCGGACAGTCAGCTTGTGTCCAATTCCAGCAATCGTCAAAATACAAAACATGCGGATCCTCTCGTCCAGGCTTACACCTAGACGGTCTACAACGACCTCCTGACCAAAATCGTGTATTTTCTTTAACACATTTCCAATTGCTTTTAGTTTAAGTTTTCATGTGCAACATTACCGTGGTATGTTTATAAGGATTTGTTGAGCATTCTAACCCACTGTGGATGCCCGTAACTAACTCAATATTCATCAAAATGCTAATAAGCATGCTTAGTAAGTTTACTGTAGCTTCCAATCTTTGCTACACCACACTTTCACATTTATTAAGCTCATGAGGTGTTTTTTTCTAATCCAGCAAAACCCACTAATAAAGCTTAACCTTGGTTGCGATTAGATGGTTTCAAGAGTCCCTACATAACTCTTGATCACTATAAAGCTATCCTTGAGCTTGGATGACCTTGTTTAGCCTAGAGATTCTCTAGAACCATTTCCTGGATGCAGAATAGTCGAAGAGGAGCAGAGCTCCTGTGAGAATTCAGGTTCGAAATAAGAGAAAAGGCCAAATCGTTGGGTTTTATCGGCGTGGTTCCCATGCGGACCATCTGGGTGTCGCTCAACCCTCCAGACGGTCCACATCTTATGTGTAAAAATACTACACCTAACCCGGAGGTTAGCGCATACGACTCGGTCAACCCTTTCCATGCAGACCACCTAGGCATCCTTACCCAAACCGGACAGTCCGCATCTCTCCTTGATTTGTCATTTTTTTAGTTTTCTCAACTCTAACTCCTAGTTCCCTTGACTGTTTAGGCTGAGGTGTTATAGAGTTAATAATCTTAGATAATTATAGTAAACTAACTAACAGAACATCAAATGTTGTATACAAAGAAATATTTAATATACATAAATTTTAGGGAAAAACACGAAAATGACCATTGTTGACTTTGAAACTACATTTTTGACCCTTTGAATTCGAATTCTCCAAACTGACCCTCACCAATCCCACGAATGCGAAGCAGACAAATCACCAATTCCGTCTAAAAACTTTCTGAATCCTACAATGGGAGGTCTACACGTGTACTCGACTGACAATAAGGCAACAACACGGGCCCACCTCCCAATCTTTGAACTTTCTGATCGCCAATAAGAACTTGACATATATTTTGTTCTCTCTAATATTCAGCCGTAGGTTTTACTTACAGTCCAATTTTAGCCGGATTTCATCCGTAGCACCCGAGGCTGCCACGTTTCATTGTACATCCGATTTAAATACGGTCGGCTAATACTTAGCCTTGCCAGTTTTTAGCCGGAGTTAATAAGCCAGCTAGCCGGGCAAGTGGATATGGTCCGCTTTAAATTTCAAAATAATTCAAAATATCATTATCGTTTACTATTAAATAAATCTTTGGGCCTTCCCAAATGTTATGGGTTTCTGCTATGGCCTGTTAAGTTACAATTATCGACTTTAATTTGTTTTATATATACATTTTATAAAATATTGTTCTAAATAATTGTTATCATATAGTTTATATAAATCGTTGTTCTTTGGGCCTTATTGCTGTATATAGTTTATATAATAGGTCAGAGTTCTAAAAATCCTGAAGTTTTACTATAAAATGGTTATAATTTATATTTGCTATATAATAGGTCAGATTAAAACTTGAGCTGGCCGTATTGCTATATAATAGTTCAGATTAAAACTTGAGCTGGGAAATTCTAAATAACCAGTTTTACTATAAAATGGTTATAATATATATAGTTTATATTATAGTTCAGAGTTCTAAAAAAACTTAGCTTTCACCCGGAACATGTAAAGAATGCATATCCGTTCTAATTTCATACGGATTACTTAAAAGTGGAAGTTTCACAATTTTCAACCGGAGATTATAATTATTGTTAAAGCAATAAGTTGCTGCTTTGGTTGGCTTATTTTTTACTATATTTTTGAGATATTATTAACTAATGTTAAAGGATAATTGGTTTGATAGATATTTATTTAATAAAACTTGTATCGATAACTGTAACATTTTTTGTAAATTGTATTAAAGTAAAATAATTTATCAATTTAAAATAAAGAATTTATCCTGTGTAAATTTCATCCGGAATGCTTAAAAGTGGAAGTTTAACAAGTTTCAACCCTAGAATTATACCTAATGTTAAAGCAATAAGTGGCTGGAGTGCTGGACTAAAGCAATAAATGGCTTGACTATATGTTTACCCCTTGCGTGTTTCCAATGATCTGCACATAAAGCATGCGTCCCATCTTCTTAAAAGATATATTTTTTTTAAACTTGTCTCGATAAAATATATAAAAATATAAAAATTGATATATTTATAAACTTTACAATCTAGGATAATCGGAAGATTTTTACCCGGATCTTGTAAATAAAAATAATTTATCTAGGTAAAATAAAATAATATATCGTATAAAATAATAATTTCCCAACTTAGTTTCCACCCGGATCTTGTAAAGAATGACTATTCGGTGTAAATTTCATCCGGACTACAATAAATGGATCAAGTTCTAATGAAACTATATGTTTACCTGTTGCGTGTTTCCAATGATCTGCATAAAGCATGCGTCCCATCTTGTATCCGTCACATCTGGTTATAACAGTTCATTTAATTAATAATAATAATAATAAATATTTGGTCTTATCTCCATCTACCACACCCTCGAGTATCTATATATAGTTAACGTTTTTGTTATTCATCCTTATCCCTAACTTGACTGCTTTCTACAATGTTATTCTATCATTTTGTCTTTCAACATCTTAGTTTAAAAATGTTGGAGCCGCTGCCTCTGAGTGTGGAAAAGGTTAGCTTTCACCCGGATCTAGTAAAGAATGCTAGTGATTTTACTTTCAGAGTTTGTAATATTTACTTGTGCAGGGGAAGATTGCACTTTGTCTCTCCTGGGAGCAGGTTTTAAGTTATTGTGGTAACCATCGAGACGAGGAGTCTGTTGCGGTCCATACAAACGCTTTAGTGAGAGCAGATTTTAAGTTATTGTATAATTTTATTAAAAAATTATAAACCAGGGGCACATGTGTGGTTTGCAGCACTTAGAAGAATCATCCTAAGCCGATTCCTCTCCGTTTGTGGGTCGCTATAACCCGATTCTACTACGTCATTATGCTTACTTTTGATGTTTTTTACTTTGTCATAATGTTTGGTTGTTCCATATATGCAATTGGGAGTGTTGGAAGTTCTATACATTTTAAGATCTGTGTATTAGTGAAACCATTTCTTTTTAGATTATATATGTAATTGGGAGTGTTGGAAGTTTATACATTTTAAGATCTGTGTATTAGTGCAACCATTTCTTTTTGTATTATATATGTAATTGGGAGTGTTGGAAGTTCTATACATTTATACTTTATTTTTAAGATATGTTTGAGATTTAATAGGTATTCTACTGCATTAACTGTTTATTCAACCGTAGATAATTGTCAGCCGGGACGTCTGGTTGAAACTTCACCCGGTAGGCTATGGAATGATTTACTGCGACACAATTGAGTCTTAAAGTAATAAAAGTCTTAATTTTGAACTGTCAACCGGATTATATATTCCAGTATATACCGTGTCTCAACCGGCTGTGTATTATATCGGAATTTTTAAAAGGTTTCGGTTTAAATTAGTTTGGTTAAAAGCTAGTTGACCCGTTTATTCAATTGAGGTTTAAAGTATTAAAAGTTTCAGTTTTGAACATGTCAACCGGATGTATATTCACCTGTTACGTGTTTTCAACGATCTGCACAAAGCATGCGTCCCATCTTGTAGATCAGAAAGCAACCGTGTGTTTACTTAAAATTAATAAAAATAATAATAATTAAAATAATTAAAATAATAATAATAATAATAATAGTAATAATATTTAATAATATATAATTGTGTTGGAAGTGCAGTTGCTTTTGTTTAATTTATACCTTTTTTTTATCATTGTGATGTTAAGTTTTTTTTTTTGGAGTTCCCTTGTGATCTTAAGTATTAAGTTGAGTCTTCATGTAGCAAAAAGTGTCAACCGGCTGTATAATCCACCGGATGGAATTGTCAACCGGCTGTATATTCCACCGGATGGAAGTTTTGAACCGGTGTTCATAATCCGGTTCATAGAGAGTCATCCGGTTGAGTATATAATGATATTTTCAGCCGGTGATAGTTCATCCGTATTGCACAACATTGCACGTCTTGTTGAAAGTTCAGCCGGTAGAACAAAAAAGATACATCAACCCTAATAATCTGGTCAATCGAGAATATTAAACAAAACATAACAGGACAACATATCTATAGAGAAACCCTGATAGAACAAAATTATTTAATACGGTCATAAAACTACAGATACATCAGCCTAATACTCTGGTCCATCGAGATTCTCGTCTTTCAGCAGTGGCCACACGTTGCGTAGTTTGAATTCTTGTTTATACTCCCACAAGAATTCCACTTCGACCCTGTCTAATAGCCTGTCTTCATCCTCGTCCACCGTCATATTGTATATAACCCTGAACATGGTTATCTTGAACCGGATAGCCGCCCATTTGGATATCAACACATCTTTACTGCGGTGGTGTACTTCCTTACCAAGCAGCATATGGAAATGGTTGACGACTCGCTCCCAGAATTCATCATTCTCTCCGTCACTCATGGCGTTCTTCACATCCAAGAAGGCTTGTGCCAAACACATTTTCTCCCCTTCGGGCCACATTTTTCAAGGTGTCGGTGTTTTTTGAAACTTATCGATAACTATAGGGGTTTTATAGGTGGGATGTCTTTCTAACTATTTTGGCGGGAAAGATGCAACTGTTTGATTTAGATGGGTCCGGCTAAATTTAGTCGTAGGGTGCTAAAATATAGATATTTTATGTAGCCGACTAATTTTAGGGGAAACTTATGACGTGTCCAAGACAAATGACGTACCTATTTAACATCAATAAAAAACCATTTTTAAAATAGAATTATTTAAAAAAAAAAAAAGAGGCGAAAGTATGGATCATCAATACAGCTCCCAACCCAATCGCAATTCCGATTTGATACGTCCCCTATGGAGGTTTTCCAAAAAAAACCTTTCATCTTCATCTGGGTGCAGCGAAAGGAATGAGGACATCGAAGAGGTTGAACCTCGAGTTTATGCTCAAGAGAAACTCATAGCAAAGCCCCCTACTGAACCTTTGGCTAAAAGACGAAGATGGGCCATTCCAGATGACGAGTGTGACAATTGGTCGAAGGATGTTCTAGAGTTTTATAACAATGGTGATCAACCATACTGTTACTCTGCATTGTTCTTTCAAGAAATAAAACTTGATAAAAGTTTCTGGGGTCCACTCTTGGGCTATGGTCCTTTGTCAACAACTGTAAGCATATCTTTTCAAGTTAATTAAGCAGATAATGTTTCCGATCGTAATTATTAAATTATTTATAATTTCATTTCAGCATATTGAAGGTTGGGTTGGTAGGTTGATGCAGTGGAGACATAGACAGTTGATGGGTGATCCTAAACTTAAACTACGCTGGACTATACTTCCACCAAGATTTTATGAACACCTGGTTGACTCATGCCACAAGAACGCAGTTAGTTATTGTTCTGGGAAAGTTAAGCCATTCCCCTCTATATTAGAGGTAGATTATGTATTTCTACCCGTGTGCTTGGAGGCTAACATGTGGGCACTATTTCGTCTTGACATGCGCTCACTTAAGTTGTTGATTTATTACCCTCAAGAGATTGATGGTGAGAAGTACAGACGTTCCGTTCATCCTAAATTTACTAGAATGAACGTCTATTTCACATATCTCCTAGTGAAACTTGGTTACTGGAAGAAGGTGAAAACCGTTGAGAATGTTCTGATCTACGATGATAACCAGGAATTTATACAATCGAATAATAATGTCAAAAACAACGAGGCGTTATATGTTTGTATGCTTATGGAACACTTAGTGTCCGGAAAGCCCATCGATCGTGACACCGATTTCAAAGTTTCCTGTATGGAGTACCGGAGGTTCATGGCAGACAAGTTCTATTTTTTTTCGTTCATTACCCCGTCAGTATTAGGTTGTTAACTCCCTTTCAATAAAATGTCGCAGTATTTTGTTAGATCAGTAAATGTGTTTGGTACACTATTTTTGTAGTGTACCCTCACGTCTATAACATTCTATTCAACATTGTCATTTAATGTGTTTGGTATTTATTTCCTGGATGATAGAACTAAAAGTTACATTCTGGATGTATACTATTTATTTCCCTAGAACACACACACATTAAATGGAGACGGTGTAAAACTAATACGACCAGTCCGACCAATAATCGTAATCAGTATCGGACTCGAACCGGACCTTATCCTCGTATTCTTGGTCCATGCGTTCTCCCTCCAAAACCTCATCAAGGGCTTTCCAGTCCTCCTCATAATCTTGATCAACAGCCTTATCGACGTTATGAAGATGGACTTCATCATCAAACAGAGAATAGTCCTCAGGTGGGTACTCCGGTTGGTTCTCCGGCAACAAATAATCAAAAGCCCAGTTCCAGAAGTCATCGTCGTCATCGTCAAAGGCTGGAGGTTGAGTTCGAGGTGGAGGTTGGGGTGGGGGTTGAGTAATAGGTTGAGGTGGATGTAGTTCGATCAATGGAACAAACAATGGAGGGGGTACCAAATCAGGAGGGAGAAGAACTAGTCGTATATTATCGTAACTTGTACGTGGCGGTGTTGACATTGTAAGTATGAACAACTGTGGGTATTGTTTAAGGACGATGCTTTCTTGGAGAATGTTGGTATGTGGAATAATATAGGGAATATAGGTAAAGTAATAAATAAAAATAATTATAAATCAATGTTAAAATATTTCTTATATTATTATTATAAAAGAAAATTTTTGGGACACATGTCATTCTCACATTCAACCTCATAATAATTTTCCTTCCTAAATCATCCCTCCTTATTTTTAGTTATTTGTATAAATAAAATAGATTTATTGTAGGGATAATCACCATCAAAATTATTTAATTATTTGAAAAAAATTATTTTTTCTATCAAAAGAAAAGTTTTGGATATATATATCCGACTTTTTATTTATTAACACCTACAATATTTAATAACCATTTGTATAAAAAACTAGTGTGGATATAATATATAAACAATAAAATTAAAGATGACCTGTGGTTTTTATAATTTAATTTTGTTAAAAAAATTGCAATGGATAAACATGAAAACACGAAGTGATTAAAAACAACGGGGTATATTGGGAGAAAAGAGATGTATTAATGCTCCTGCTAGCATTAAATTTCTTGAGATACGGGAGCCGTCGAAATAATCTGTGGGCCCATCTCCATTAATATCTACCCTTACATAACCCTAATCCGGCTGAAGTTATATGTTCATACCCTCTACCGCCATTTTTACTCCCAAGATCTTCACATTTTAACCCATCGTTTCCCTCTTCATCATCCGGTGTGTTTGTAACAGAAATGGATGCCGATCACGATTTACAGGTGATCATGAGACCAAGATCCTACGGGGAGGTAAAAACTCAGAACCAATAACAACAATGTACTAAATTATGATGATTATGTACTACATACCTGCAATAACTGGTATTTAATGCAGGCTGACGTGAGAATACGGTTCAACCTAGGCATCATAAATGAGATCCGGGACAAGCTAAACGAAGACCAGTTTGTTATATGGGACAGCACGTGTTTCCATAAGTGGCTCTCGGCCGGATGTGTATCAGCGGGCTCAAAAATATGCCATGCACTGTTCCACCATGAGGTGTTGGTAGATGACGGTGTAAATGGGCTCATCTACGAGTTTGGCGGGAAGCCTTACATATTTGGTCCTTTACAGTTTTGCTTGATGACAGGGTTTAGTTTCTGGAAGTCTGGTTTTTTAAAAAAAGGAATCATACAATCAGAAACCTCTTTTTGTAAACGGGTTTTTAAGACTACTGAACCTAGGGTATCTAAACTTCGGTTAATATTTTCAAAAATGAATCAAACACCAGAGACCTTATTATCAGACGAGGATACAGTACGTGTGTGCCTATTATGTTTGGTGGAAATAGGGTTCAAGGGTTCACAAGATACCTGTAAAATTGATGACGTTTTATTAGAGTTGGTAGAGAGATTTGAGGACTGGAACATTTACGAGTGGGGGGAATATCTGTGGGACTTAACCTATCCCAAGGTTAAAAACATCCTAAGCAGGAAGAAAGCGGCAAGAGCTGAACGTGAAAAAGCGAGGAAAGGAAAGGCTCATGTTGGAAACAAAGAAGTCCCAGTTTTCCAATACTCCGCCGCTGGGTTTCTATACCCATTGAAGGTAATATTCATTGTTAATCTTCGTAGTTAATAATTACATTATAAAAAAAATGCTTAGTTAATCCTCATAAAGGTCCTTTTTGGTGTTATTTGGCCAGATGTGGATACTAGAGACTTTCCCGGAACTCCTGAGAAGAAGAGAGCGTGACTATGTTCCTAAAATCCCACGTTGTTTGGGTCCTCGAACATGCCCAATAATCACGTGGGCCGATGCAGTAGAGATGATGACGCGAGCCGATAACGTAAGCGATTAATTATTTTATTGAAGAATATATTGAATTTATTAATAATAGGATATAGTCTGGGTCGGCAAAAATTAGTCGTACGTTGCAGGTAACATAGTTGGGTCGGATTTTAGTAGTTCCGGTTCAAGTCACTTGAAGAGTTACTGAAAAATTTTCAATCGCTTTCTGTTGTGTTTAATAGAACCCAGAATTCTTACCGTGTCTACTTAGTCCAACCATCGAGGAGGGCAGGCAGGTCTGGTGGAGACTCAGTTTTCTTGCGATATGTGGTACTGAATGGAAACAGGAAGATCCTACATGTGAAGCTGGACCTAGCGAACCGGTGTACCAGGAGGATTTCGTCGGTGGAAGCATATTCAGGGAAGAAATTGTTATCCCAGCGGGAGTAGAGGAGGACGTGTCGTTTATGTTACAGGGAGATATGTTCCTAGGGGAAGTTCCTCAGACAGAGAAGGAAATGCAGATGGAGGTGGTGATCCGTACCCTGAGGGAACATACTTATTCCCTAAACCAGATTATGAGTAAACTGGAAGTAAGTAGTTTATAGACTCTGTAATATTACCAGTTATACATACTATGTTCATATATGTGTTTGTGAGTCGCAGGGCCTGAAAATGCAGTCTGCTGATGGTGCTTCTGCAACAACTCCCTCAACCTCTAAGAAAAATGTTAGATTGTGTCATTCACATTGTGCTAGTTAATTGTAGCAAAGATTGTATATTGATTAATTTCTTATGTTAGGTTGTAGAGGAGAGAACTGGTTCCAGTAATGGTGGGAACATACAAGAAGATCCATTGCTATTGGAGGTAAAATAGTTCAGTCTCTGTTTGAAATGGTCGTTAATAAACCCCCAAATTATTATGCTGTTAACTTTTATTATGTTTTAAAGGCTGGGACTAAGTGGAGAACCCCTGGTGATTTAGGAAAGGCTCCTGAGCGCCCTGTGACCGATGGGGTATATTTACACTAACCAATTCATGACAATATGATTAATTTTTATTACTAATTATGTCGATTCTGCTATATTTTAGGTTACTGATGTTTACCACACCCCTACGGGGGCTGTGAATACCGTGGCACATGATTATGGAGATCTTGTGCGGTGTTTGGACTTCACATTGATAGATGAGGATGAGGTAATTCGAGTTATACAACAAGTATACCGGTTTGTATGAGACCGTATCTACCTTAGGTACTAAATTGGTTTATGTAGGCTGTTGAAGATGAAGAGGGCAGACCAAAACGCCGACGAAAACTGGGACCTGCCTGTCTATCCCCATACGTCACATACCAGTTGAAGAGGAGGGTTAACATTACTAACCCATCTGATAATGAGATTGTTAGATTTTCAAAAACAGGTCAGACCACTAAACTGTCTTTGACGAACGGTGTGGAAGTCGGACCTGAATTTTGGACAAGGCTGTTAAAGGTTAACTGTGACTCAGGGTGGCTGATGGATGATGTGAGTGTGGGAAGCCATCTACTTTTATATATTTTTTGTTAAATATGTTGGTTGTTTGTTTACTCGTTCGATTTTTAATCAGCACATATGGGCATGGTCAAATTACCTTTACTACTCGCGCAAGCCAAGGGAACGGTGGAGCATTCTACCACCCTGGTTCCATAATACTAAGCTGATTAAATCACTGGGCGACGGGACGGAAGAACCGTATCCTTCGATTCTCGAGACGGATGTGGTTTGTGTTTTTCATTATGCGTTATTAGAAAGGTTTATTTTTTGTAAGTAATTGAATGTTAGAGTTGTATTTGTTCACTCAGGTATATGTCCCGGTTAACATGTGTGCCCATTGGTATCTCGTGGCATTTGACCTTCTCCACTGGACTTACACCGTTTACGACAGGTATGAACTTGATACGCTTCTATTTATGATGAATATCTATAAAATTAAAAGGTGAATAGTTGTATCAACTAGACTAACAATCTTAAACCCAAATTCTAGCCTGGAAACACCGAATACGAGCACCTTTGTGACCGATTACACCAAGGAACTTGTTTATCGCTTTAGTCACTGGCTGTGGTTTTTTGACTTCTACACCGCTCGTGGAAAGACGACGGAGTTTGAGGAGTTTAGCAGGATATATGAAGATGTCCCACAACAGGTGGGAACAAGCGATTGCGGGGTGTGGCTGTGCATGTTCCTTGAACGGTTGACATCTTATGAGTCAGTGAAACAGAAAAATGAAGACCAGATGGATGATCCTCTACAATACCGCCGGAAGATGGCGAAGGTTTTCTACGAACATAGACTTGCAGAGTAGGGATTGGTTGGTGGTAGGGATGGGTTGGGGATAAGGTCTCGTAGAATTATAATGGGGGCATCTGTTTTGACGTTAACATGTTTATTGTGGTGATACTTGTTACGATATTTCAGACGTATTGTATTTGGTTTTATGTTAATTGCACTTCACCCGGAACCCCTGAATGTTGTGGTCTCTATGGCACCGTTTGTTTAATGCACTTCACCCGGATTATATTTGGTTTGATGTTATAGTTTAATTGCACTTCAACCGGAATTTCCATCCCGGGTGACCTTTTTCCAACGTCTGTTTGAAATAACATTGTTTTTCCAAACGGTGGTCTCAAACGGTTGACTTGCTTCAAACGGAGTTCTCATATTCCTATTCCGGCTTACTTTTTCAAAATTGAATTTTAAAATAAGTTAATTTTTCAAATAACATCATTTATATCCCGGCTGAATTTTTCAAACGGTAGTCTCAAATAACACAGTGTTTCCAAGCGGTAGTCTCAAACGGTGACTTCCTTCAAACGGATATCCCTCCTAAACTTGTTCCATTACAAAATTTCCATCTTTCAGGATATTACTAATTAATTTAATATACATATCGAAGATTTTTACTTAAAAACAACCGCAAATATATCCGACTTGCCAAAATACAATTCAACAACCAGCCTAAACATTTGAGAGGAGAATTTCCCAGGTCACAGCACGATGACGATACCTCAACCGCATTTGCTGTCCAATCTGGATTCCACTACACCTCACAAAATTCGTCCAACCAGATACCCAAAACCTATATAGAAAACAAATTATCTTCTAAAGGTATTGTTAAAAAACTATAGTGAAAACAGTTTGGGTATGATAGATGTACCGTTAAAAACAACATTACCTTTGACGTCCCCTACTCATCTCCTGGTTGATCACGAGGCCTTCACTGTATACATCTTCAAATCTAAACATCAAAACCGTATGATGTTCCAGGAGTGCGATGGGAACAAAGTCTTGAGGCAGCCTCTGAATCAAATCAATATCCAAACAAAACCAATTGAACGTATCTCTTATTGGGACGTGCTGTAAAAAAATTTAGAACTTTTTTTATGTTAGGTGAAATCAAACTTACAAAACGAGCCCTAGCTATGATGACCCTATCAAACAAAATTTCTTCAGGGATTTCTTCATCTTCTTCATTTTCAGAGTTAGCATCTTCTACATCCACACCGGCTTCCACACCGGCCACAACTTCTCCATGTTCTGCATCCACACCGGCTTCCACATCCGCAAAATCGATAGCATCTACATCCACAACTTCTCCATGTTCATTCTGAATGAAGTCCCTAATGTCACAGCCATCAGGAGAGTAGACCACCATGTCATATCTCTCGGCACTAATTCGAGTGAATGTCACCCAGTAGTTCTGAAACAGGGGAATACCCTGGACGACATCGCTCCAACCGTGGGTGAAAGACAACAACATATTTCTAATACCAAATCCAACCTCCCAATGCTGATCCTCAGAATACCATAGAGTAATACGGTGGTTGGGAGGAATATTAGGAAAGTGAAGGCCTGGGAAGTGGAGCTGAACTGCATCTGGGGGCAATGGCTGGTAGTGATTGTGTATTAGTAGTGAGATAAAATGCAGATGAAATTTATTTTTAAATTAAAATACTAACCAAGAAATCAAGTTCAGGTTGTAGAATAATCTTGAAAAAACCATGTATATTTGCCATAACAAGCCTGCTTGTTTGAAGGTTCCTGTCGACAGACCCTGATTCAGAGAGAAAGGCGCTATAGAGTGGGAGGTATAACATAAAATCCTCTTCTTAAATGATTTAAAAACACATATTCGAAATATGATCTGATTGATTTATTAAAAAATATAATTAATATTTTTATTATATTTTATATAACTTGTGTTAAATCTTCACGCATTAAAACTTCACGCATTAATAACTACCACAACCTATTTAGGAGCAATAAATACATCTACTCTACAAATGAGTCTAATTATTACCTATAGACACAATGCATACGTCAGCAACCATGATAGATAGATTTTAATTTTTAGGCCTTAATTAAATTTTCCGGGTGAACGATGAGTTGATTCCTTTAAAATTATATTTATTTATTATTTCAAATTTCTATAAAAAGTTATATTTTATTATGGGATATAAGAAGAATTGCATATATCCCCCTACTTTGGGAAAAAATTGCATATATACCCAAAATACATGTTTTTAATGCATAATGTACAATGGTCTTAAAGCATGTTTTGGGTAAATATGCAATTTCTTAACTTTAGAGGGGGATATATGCAAATGACCCACGGATATAATACAATCTTCCGAAGGAAGATTGGAATCTTCCGAAGGAAGATTGGAGCGGCTAAGAGAAGAGAAGGTATATCCGGTTTATACAACCGGTTAAGTTTCCTCCGGATATGCTTTGTTATAAAAAACCGGTTGAATATATTCTTAACATTTCAACCGTTTGACACTTCAACCGGAAGAAAGTTGTCCTTCGTTCGGTTGAATATATTCTTAATATTTCAACCGTTTGACACTCCAGCAATTGCCCCGAATGATAAAAATACATTAAAACAAAATGAAAATACATGATTTGTATTAAAAATTCATACTTTCATTCAATTAAAATTACAAACAACCTATTCAAACTAGGTGTCTATAACATCTTGATCTCTTCCACGTTATCCTTTTGGTCCTCCATTTTCTTTGTTATGCTATCGTTCAACGTAAGAAGCATATCGTGAATCTCTTTCTTCAATTCCAGTTGATCAACAATGTACTTCCTAGCAGCCGTTTGCATCTCACTCGCAGGATGACCATCAAAATCCTCAAGCAACTTTTGATGAGTTTCTAGGCTAGTAGTAGTAAGACCGAGCATCATTACGACAGAACTGTTCATGTTCCGTGCTATCGTATCTTCGATGTTGCATATATCTTCCAAAGCCTTTAACGCCTCAGGACATTTTGAGTTGATGTAGTCATGTGAAGAGGATGCCATTTTAAGATGAAATATAGGAAAAGGGGAAATGGTCAATTCTCAGATAAAGTTGTCTATGAAAACTGCAAGAAGGTATATACATACTTATACCTGGGTGGAGGGAAACGAAGAGACACATAATTACTATTATTAAATTATAAACACGTATTTATTTTCTTAATTACACAATAAATATAATTACAGATGCGCATGTAATTTCTGTCGTTCCGTCTACCCACCGTGTCTCCACCCCTATAAAATAGGGTTTGATTCGCTTTGTTTAACTCACGCAGCAATCATCCACCTACCCATTCCCCCCCCCCCCTATTCTAAAACTTGCCGATGGATCCTTCATCTTCCCACTCTGTTGGAGATTTATTCAAGAAAACAAAGTTGAAGACGGAGTTGTTGATCGACTATCAAAAGGAAAAGCACATGATCGAAATTCTCAACAGAACCTTCGACAATATACGAGAGATGATCGAAGAAAGGAATGAGATCAAAAAAAGCCTACTCATCCTTCCAAGTAGTGCTTCTCGAGATTTGGTAATTTTATACTTGTCAAACATTACGAAGACTGATATAGACCAGATGCGCAAGATTACCAACATAGTCGGAGCCCTTCAAGCATCTGGCGATTTTAAGTTATCTTTTCTGAAAGAATATTACTAGTTTAAATTTGTAATTTTATTTTACTTTTTTATTCATTCCATAATTATATATTGAAGTTATCATTCTTCTTCTATAATACTGCACATCATAACACAATTATCTATCCGGGTGAACCACCCGCCGGTTGATGGACATTGTATAATTCCGGTATAAAATCTTATTTAAATCCGGGTGAACCACCCGCCGGTTGATGGACATTGTATAATTCCGGTCTAAATCTTATTTAAATCCGGGTGAACCACCCGCCGGTTAATGGACATTGTATATGTCCGGTACAAAATCTTATTTCTATCCGGGTGAACTATCCACCGGATGATGGACATTTAATACGTCCGGTCTAAGTCAATAAACTTACATTAAGTCTGTAACAAACCAAATAAGAAAAGTACAATTGCATTCAGATACTAGTTATCATCGCCAAGTCGGTAAACGTGGTCAACATGTGTGTTTGTAGATACAAACTCTCTAAAATCAGACTGCTCCACATTAATTGGTCCTTGGTGTGCTTCACAAGGGTCAGATTGCTTTAACACCTGGGAGGGCATTGGCTTTTGGCACGTGTCACGATGATGACCTGCTTCACCACACCTCGTACATGATACTTGAGTTATTTCCTCCCCCTGAGATGGAATTCTTTTATTTGCACGGGGGCGACCCGATTGGCGTTTATTCATGAGCGGTGGTAGGAGCTTAATTAGGTGATGGGGCCTCTCCCATTCCGATTCATCAGGTAGTGGTTTTATTGAATGCGTGTAGGTAAGTTTGTAGACGTCCCTCGTAAACCAAACCATAGCCAAATTACTGACGTCAGTCTGCCTTAAAAATCTTGACACCGCGATAACATGACCACATGGTAAACCAGATAGCTGCCAAACTCGACATGAACATGTCCTGTCGTCCAGATCAACTAAACCAGTTCTGAACCTATCGGCTACTTGGAAATGAGTAGGATCAATGCCAGAGACTTTCCATGTTGCACAATGTGGAATCTTTTTACCGATTTTTTTGGTTGCCCAGTCTGTAAGAACTTGGTTTGGGTGTTCGGCTGCAAATTAATATAAAGATAAAAAATGGATAATATATTAACAAAATACATAGATGCTGTAAATGATTTACCTGCTTTTTGTCGTCGTTCAAAATACCACTCTTGAACAGATGCACGGAAAAACTCCAGAAGTTTGGTGATTGGCAGATGTCTGGAATTCACGGATAGTGCGTTCATGGATTCAGCACTGTTAGAGGTCATAATATTGAATCGTGCACCCGGAGAGTGAGCTCTGGACCACTTCGATATATCAGCATTTTCAAGAAT
>JBCNJP010007010.1:0-11000 GCA_039602395.1 Deinandra increscens subsp. villosa | reverse complement strand
GCAGCCTTCAGATCAAAGTTTTCAAAGTTCTGCTCCATCTGTGCTACCAAGTTGTTGCGAATCAGATTTCCATGATTAGCGTTCCACCTGTTAATGAACGGTGCCCTCAGCAAGTTTCTCAATTCTGTCTCAGTCCAGGAGTGGAATTGACCTCTTGATTTGTAGTACTCGACTGGACTATATCCATCTCTCACTACTGCAAATAACTCCTTTTCTGCATCATAATGCCAACACAGAATTGACTGTCTGCTTCCCTTCTTGTCTACAGCACTCTCTCCCACATCTATGCAATACTTCACAGGAGTAGGCCCCTTGAAGAACTCCTTGAACCAATTCACTTGACCTTCGGGCGCCTTAGAAATATATCTTCCACCACGTACATATTCAGACATTTCAATGGTGTCATCTCCTTCATCTTCTTGTGTAGCACTTGTACCCTGAACTCCTTGAGATGAGCTTTGGCCATGATCACCAGAAGATTTTGTCTCTACAACTCCTTTCAATTCAGTATGCTTCTTCTTTAGATCCATTAAAGCTTCATACAGGAACTTGAACCTTAGTTTGTTGGCAGCTTCATTCTCTTTCAGGGTCTTGTTTTCATCCCTCAGTGCTTTTATCTCGTTTTCACGTGCTCTGTTTTGAGACAGAAGAAAGTTTATTTGAGGGCCAGCACTCAACCTCATCTCTATTGGGAGATCAGTAGCTTGAAATGGGCGGAAACTTGGAATAGCTGGTGGCAGACTTGTCCCAGTAGAGACACTCATTCTAACTGGGCTGGGTACTACAAAGGTGTTATCAACCTCCAGAAATTGCCTTTCTTCATGAACAGGGCTACGTTCATTCAGAAGAGGACTTTCAGTCTGAACCTGGGCAGGTTGATCTCCAACATTGTGAACAGTATGTTTCTTCTTGAACAATTGGACTTTGAGAACTGGGCCCTGCTGGATGGACCATCATCAGACTTGAGGTAGTCTTTGTAAACTTGAACCTGATACTTCTTGGATCTGACCTCTTCCTGGGAGATGGTTCACGAATAGGGACAGGCTCTTCAAGCATCTCATTCACATTAAACTGAGTATCCAACTCTTGAGGGATTGAGTCACCGCTAGAAGACGAGTTCAGGACATCCCTTGTTCTTTTAAGATTGATTGGCCCTAAATCCCCATAGATATCATCATCCAAATTCTCTTGATCAGCGAAGATGTCGTCCATCACGTTTTCTTCATCAGAAGGTATAACTTCTGTTTGTTCCAGAACATTTACAGCAACAGGTGCTGTCACATCGTGGTCTTCAGCAACAGACACATTTACAGTCGGCACATCTGGTTCAGGTTCAGCCTCTTGATCTGACTCAATCACCTGCTCTCTAGCAACTTCAGGAAATGCACCCCTTTTGACCCATTCAATCCTTCCCTCAAAGCTGTTCTTTCCTCTTCTGTCTTGTGTCTGCAGGCCAAACACGCCACTATCCATCACCTTAACATCCAATTTTTCTATCCTCTCTTCAATCATAGGATATTTCTCCATCACCACCATCTGCACGAATCTTGGTGTCATCAGGAACTGTTCTCGGGCGCTCAGATCAGCATTGCCTATCCAGTCTAACAGCATCATCTTTGAGAAATTGAAGTTCCAGTCTAAGGCCAATGCGACAAAAGCTGTTCCATGCAGTTTGTTAAGCTGATCGAAGCTAGTTCTCTTTCCCAGAAAGGATTTCTGCATATAGTGAGCCAGGCACCTCCAGTAGTGCGGCAACAACTTCTTGAAGATGGGCGGGAACTTTCCTTCATACCCTATAGATTGAGCACCCTCTAAAACTGCAGCCTTGGGATACTCAATTGGATCTGTAGCTCTGTCATTAATGTTCAGTCCTTTTCTGATGTCTTCTTCAAGTATCACTATCTGCCTGTTCTGAATTGTTGCAGAGATCCTTGTCTTATCATCACTCGCTCTAGCAGTTCCCCAGAACTCCCTTACAAGCTGCTCATCAATTAGGACGCTTGTTCTCAGAGTGTGATTAATCTTGCAGACGCTGATATATTTATAAATGAAAAGTTTTTAATTTCCGCTGCTTAGTTATCTCTGTTGTACCATTGTTCATGAGTAAATCCGACACGTGACCCCTCCTGGAGCCAAGACTGGGAGCGGGCGTCACAAGTTGGTATCAGAGCCTTGGTTTAAGAGATTTAGATACTAGCACGGTATCTAGACTTAAACTAGGACTCTTGGTAAACAAAGTAAGGTAAGATAGGGAATGTAAATGCCAGTCATGATAGTCATGCCCATAGGAAAAAATGGTTGCACGAGGAACATAGGAGGTAGGACTTAAGGTATGCAAGTGCGGAGAATACCCGATTGCAATTAGCTACTGCAATTTGGTATTTAACCCAAATGAACATATCATAGGTTCTAACTGTTGTGTGGCCTAGTGCGGGGTAGGTTAATTGACAGTGAGATACGTGGTCAATAACTTGTAAAAAAATGCCTAGAGAAAGGTAGTTTTAAAGGACCGGTTTTAAAATTCCGGCAAAGAATAAAAGGAATAGTATAAACACCAGGGATGACTGTGATGAGAATAACTGGGTTTTGAACGCATCATAATTATATAAGTGCACGTATATAATTATCATGAATTCAAAATTTGGAGACTTCACGTCACATGAGTTCTAAAGTGTCAGACTATTTCGATCGTAAGATTAGAAGATTAGAAATCATAGTCATGATAGGAATGCGAATAGGACATCTGATACGAAATCTGATGTCAGTAAAGACGAGTACCTTCAGCAGAGAAATGAAAGCCGTTATGTTAGAAATAGTGGCAGAAGCATTGAAGGTTACGTTGCTATCGATTGTTAATCAATTTCCGGAAGCTTTGACGAGGAGAATGTCCAATAAGGCGACCGCTAGTGGAGCTAGTCCCAAGGAAGCTTCTGGTAGAAATAGACTCCCGATGAAAGGTAAACGGAAACGGTACGAGGATGAAACAGATCTTGAAGACAATGACGACGAATTCCACAAGAAGGCTAAGGGAACTTCTGAACAAAGAAGACCGATATACCGGATGTGCGAGAAACGTCATCATAGGAATTACATTGAAGAACTCAGGAAGCGTTGAAGATGAAAAGAGGTGTAGACAAACTTAAATGTTGCCTTTAAGCAAGGAAACTCGTATACGTAATAGACGCTGTCACGGTAAAGGAGAAATGAGAAATGCTATGGCAAGAATAGTGGAAACGACGTTCCAAGCTACGTTGCTACCTTCAAGAAGACCATCACTATAAGTGATTGGTCGGAAGGCTCGAAGCAGAAAATGTTTAAAGTTAAGAAGAATGACAAAGGTTACCACAAGATGGATCGAGAATCCACAAGCTTAGGAATATGGAGATCCAGAGTAGGCCAATAGGAAGAACTTACGTCCTAAGGGATGTTGTTTCTTCAAAAAAATGGCAGGATGAAAGCACATAACGATTGGACGAACTACTCGAAGAAGAGAGGAAAAGCATTGTCAAGGAATCCCGTAATCAAGCTACCTCAGACAGCTTAGGATTACGTCTTCCTTAGGACAAATACAAAGACATCAAGATAGATGACCTCAAGACAAAGGTTGATACGCAGATGAGCCTGACGATTCGAAATTGGCAGCAATGGCAAACTTAGAAGTCTGAATTCGATATTAGGAATTGTCACACAGTGTATTGCACCGATGCAAGTAAATGATCAGTATTTGACAAATGCTCTTCTTAAGATTTATAACGATAGATAAATTTAGACGTTGGATGAATTGACTCGCGAGATGCTACGCGGAGGAAGACTCAACTTCATATGCAAGGATCGTGATGGCTTGGCAGTAAAGATTACAAAACGTGGAAGTACGTGGGTCAAGAGGTAAGTCATACTCGATGTATGCCATTAACTCAGAGGCAAAACCAAGAAGCCGAAGAACGTACCAGTGAATCCAATGAGCAACTCGTCAGACCAAGAAATGGGGTTCCATAATCAACTCGACACCGAAAGCAACGTTAGGAGTAACATCAGAAGCAACGCCAGAAGCAGCAACACCAAAAGCAACGTCAAGAGCAACATCAGAAGCAACAACGCCAGAAACAACAAGCACCGTACCAGTTATCTCTAACAGAAGCCAGAAGATTTCTTTAGACCAAATATATCGTCTTAAGATACTCCAGCAATTTCAAGAAGAAAGACGGAAGCCAAGGAAATGCGTAGACTGCAAGAAGATAAAGAAGTTGTCAATGAAAAGCAGATATCCTTTGCCAAGGATTAGCAAATCATCCAACTAGCTACAAGGAGCAAGACGATTCCCCAAAGATGATTTGAGATCAGATTAGCACCAGCTAAAGGAATAAGAATGAAACTGTAAGAGAACGACTTTTCGGAAGCAAAATAATAATTACAAGTGATTAGTAGTATTGATTGGAATGACGAACACTCCTTCAATCCCAGAAATCTCGTAACTAAGCATGCTGACAAATGACGTTCTAAAAGTTCTAAAGGATGGTGAAGAGTGCATGAAGCATTGGAAGGAAGAACTGAGGATCAGGAAAAGAGAGAGGCTATGCTAATACATCTGAAGCCGCTAAGACTTTCCAAGGATGTAACACTATTAGGTTGACTAAGAAGATGTCAAGTCCTTTTGGAATCCTAATCAGTAGCAGGCATGAAATGAAGTAATGAACGAATTAACTTGGGCATCGGTACGATCATTACCGGTTAGGCCTAATGGAAAAGGGAAATTGCAGTAAAAGTGTTTACACTCAAGAGATGCAAACAACAAACGAGGTTATACGCAGAATGTCCAAATTAGTTATTTAAGTAAGTAATAGATAGTCATGAATTATACTGATTTTGTTGTGGTTAGAATAGTAATATCGCCCTACACCAGACTAGTAATAGTACACCTCTAGTTGTATCCAGGGTGTGGTGGATACGCCGCTGGTACATCCTATATATATACACCTAAGGTACAACCAGAAGTGGCACTAGAATTAGTCTCGTGCAGGTAGATATTACGGGCCACTGTGGAAAACAAATAAGTAGCATTCATAAATATATATCACTTACTAACGAGTAACTGAAGGACTGTTGATGTCCAGAAGAAAAGTTCAAAAATCTTATAGCATACGGATAAACGTTTAACGTACGCAGAAGGTTAAAACAGAATGACAGAAGCTTCGCGATAAATTTCAACTTTAGGAAATTCGAAGCAAATTCCGGTGGGAATCATAATCAGGCTACTCTATATGTAGCTAAAGAGTTATGAACACCATCTAGATAGTATGTGATTGATAAAAGGAAGAGTTCCTTTATTTTGAGAAACGTATTCTCCCAAAATGTTAGCTAGACTGTTCGTTAAGGATACGTTCCTAAAAGTACTAGCATCAGTTATAGAAATGTGATTCACATTTAAATTGTGAACAAAACTTCGTGAATAGAATAATTAAAGTATTACCTTATAGGTAATAGAGATAAATGATAGGTTGTCATAGAAAGTTTGTTACGATGTTAAAATCGTAGCCCAGGAACCAGATGGTTCATATGAGATGAATGCATTAGATGCATAGAAAAGTTTCCGGATTAATCCGAGAAAGGAAAGAAAAGTGAAAAGATAACGAACTCATTGTGAGTTAAATCACAGTTCGAGCAAGTTTCGAGGACGAAACCTTTTTAAGGGGGGTAGAGTTGTAACACCCCAAAATTTCATGACTTAAATTATATACGTGTGCTATATTTGTTAAGTAGCTGAAATATATGTGATATAATATATATACGTATAATAGAGAAACGTCACGATTCACGTACGAATATTCGACACGACATTCGAGGAAACGTCAAGAGACGAATTTATAGTATATGTTAGATAACGAAAAATAAAGATCGTGGGCGCAGACGGATCTTAGATCCGAGTCATAACGAAGCAGGAAAATGCAAAATAGTGATTTAGGCCCGGTTTGTAATAACCGTAATTAAGACACGAACGTCACTAAATTAACACCGAGGCGAAAGTAAAATATCAGGTATTGTTAAATACATGATTTATAATCGTTATAAAATATATTTGCGATGTTCGGCACGAACAACGGTGGAATTGATAACCGTTGTTGTTACCCGATAATAACCGAAATCAATTCGGTTAGCCGCTCGAGATGATTATAACGCCTCGGCAAAGTATAAATAATCACTATTATATTTATGAAGAATTTCAGTCAAAAAGACATATTCGGTCTATTAAACGGCTGAGGTCGCGACACTAATTAGACGCGCTTTCTACAACGTAATTAAATAAACAATTATCGGTTTGTGTTTCAACCGAAGAATATATATTACGATTAGTACTTATTGGACCCCCGTAATATTTTAAATGTTTGGGAACTTTTATAAACCGTTTATAAAATTTTTACACGGATACAGAATAGGGGTATAATACCTACTCATTAAATATTATACCATATTAAATTTGCTTGTTCCTTACTCTTCAAACTTCCACCCGTCGAATGTATTGTATAATTCAGCAAATATTTTGATTACTCATTAGCATACGTGTTCAATTCCAATCGTTCCTTCTTTATGTCATTATTCTTCATTCAGTAGTATATATACTACATGTATATGACAAACCAATTCACAATTCAAATTCAAAACATACATACATGAAATCAGAAGCGACAAAAGAAACATAAGAGAAATTAAAGAAAGAAGGAGAGAGAAAGAATACAGCCACCGTACCCCTCCCCTCTCTCTCACTCGATTTTCCGGCGACCCGTCTCCCTCCTTTCGGTATTCCGGCAACAGCAAGCAGCAACATGGCTGCAGTCTCGTCGCAGCTCCGGCGACCTTCTGCCGGTGTGCTGTCCTACGGCGACGACCCAGCGCCCTCACTCCCACCATCTTCTTGTTCGTTTTTCCGACGAAGCCCAGCCCCTGGTCTCCTAAACTCCGGCCAACCTGCAACACCGATGAACCCAGCTTGTCCCTCTTCTCGCCGTTCCGACGATAACCCCAGCACCACCTCGTCACTTTGAACCTGCAACACCCGACGAACCTCCGTTCGAAACCCACTTCGCAACCCTCCACAGCTCCGGCGACCTTCGGAACCGACGAACAAATGATGATGTTATGATAATCCGGTGACGATGGCGGACCAGCAAAGACAGCAAGATGGCAGCGGGTCGGTGGTAGTGGTGGTTGCGGACTGAGATGATGAAACGGACACGGGACTAAAACCCGGTAAAACACGACATACCGTCCTCTCTTTCGGTTAAGATTCGGTGACGAGCGGTTGACGACGGGTGACAACGACAACGACGGTGAACACCCGCGATGACGGAGAATGGTGGCGGTGGTTGGCGGTTATTAACGGTGGACGATGGTGGCTGTGGTTCGAGTTAGAAAAGAGGGCGTTGAGTAGAAAACTCGGTTTACCGTCTACACTTTCGGACGATGTTTCGGTGGCGTAACGAGGTCCAAACGACAAACCGACAACGGGGAAATACTCGTGACGAGAAGATAGTCGGGAAGGACTATTCGTTTGTCAAGAACGGATAACTTTATTATTTGGTTATTATTCGGACTCGTTTCACGACCCGTCAAGAGGTAATCACGATATATATTTGTTATTATTACAAATATTACTGTTTAAGTTAAAGTTTATATGAAATCATAATAGAACGGGATAAATAAGATAAATATATATTTAAGAGGAATAAATATATATATGATTATTAATCAATTTTAATTAATAAAATTGATTAAAGGAATATATTTAAATATTAAAGATATATAAAGGTATATATTTAATATAAAGGTTAACGATAATTATAAAGAAATTATCGGATTAAATATTTAATATATATTTGAAACATATTTAAAATATGTTAATATATATTTTAAAGTGTTAATGTTGAAATTAGGGTTTTCTAGACAATGTTCTGTCAAACCCGAGTAAACGGTAATGAACCAAGCTTTAAAATTTTAAAGCATGTTATAAAATGATATAACGGATAATACCCTAAGTCAGTTTTGAATGAAAATGGATTTTGATAAAGAAATGAGAAAAACGGAAAATTAGGGTTTCGGAATATGATTGTTTAATAGAAAATAATCCGAAGGGTATGGAGACTTGATTTTTGACATGGAACTGTGTTTATATATATAATAAGTATATATAAAGTTAAATTGGATAAATGAGAAAGTATTTAAAATACTAAGTTAATCGGATATTTAGAAGTTCGCGCGGACCGTAAGGGTAGACGCCTGTACACTGGGATTTCTGGCAAAAGCGAGGGTGTCGCATAAATCCCAACTGGGAAATGGCATCCCTCACTGGGCGATCCCGGAGTGAGCGTTTACTTATAGGAATGCGTGTCTTCATAATTATCAATAAAATATAAGGATAATGGCCTAAAGGGCATTTTGGTCATTTTGACCTTTTAAAAGGAATGAACTTAATAAGTTAATATTATTAAGATAATGAAGTATTAAAATAAACATAGGAAGTGTTTATTATATTAAACCTTGCGTTAACACCGTACAATACGTGATTAGGTTTAATTGGAAGGCATAGCAGAAGTTTTCTCTGAATTAACTGCTTAAGAGAATAAGGTGAGTTCTATGAGCCCACTTTTAAATGTTTTAAATGTTTTAATATTTTCGGGCCTGATATACATGCAATGATATATATATTCAACTGTTTATTTGAAAAGTATTTGAGATGCCTTTACTTATTTTGTGTTGATACACATACGTGGAAAAGTTATAATACTTATAACTGTTTTAAAGTTATTATTACCTATTATTACTTTTTCGGGAAGGTTATAATAAACGGGTAATATAAAGGATGAAACTTTTATATAAAGCTTTGAGAAATGAAAAATGTGAATGTTTGGTCTAAGCCTATGTATAGGACTAAGTGTCGGGTAAATATGATCTTATTAGCCTTGTTATGCAAGACCCATAACATTATATTTATGAAACGCTTATTTCCATATACGGGTAATGGACTGGTGTTGAAAATGTTATGAGTCCAAACACAGTGGTTATTTGAATGGACTTTTGAAAAGGATGAAAAGGTTTAAAAAAAAAATTTGAAAAGGTTTTAATCTAAGCGGATATTGTCTAGAGAAAAGGAAGACTGTGGTTGTACAACTAGAAGCGGGGAACGACGGTTCTCCGGGGTAGCGACGGCTGCTTACTTAGAAAAGGTATTCGGGTGGCGACGGTTGCCCGAGGAACTAACGTGGTTCCAATAGACAATGCTTAGTAAGTATATAATGACTGCTTATAATATTTCGTATAACTCTTTTATGTTTATACCTAATGATTATTTGCACAAGAGAGGGTCTAGGGGACCCAGAGTACTTTGAGTACTAAATGATTAAATAGTTAAATGAATGAATGTTTGGTATAATTCTGTTATGTCTTATACCTGATAAAGGATAAATGATTAAAAGTTTTGGTATAAATCTGTTATGTTTTGTACCCGATGACTGTTTATAGAAAAGGGGTCGTTAGACCCAAATGTTTGAGGTAAACCTTTCAAGGAAAGGTAAAGTTTTAAAATACTTAGAACTCACCAGCGTAAGCTGACCTTTAAAAGCATGTATGTCAGGTATCGGTGATGTTTAAAGTAGCAAGGGAAGGGCTCTAGCAAGGGCAGATTAGATGGGCAAGCTATCAGGAAAGACTCGGTAGTAGACTGGCATAGCTATAGATAAGATCTAGTTATAGATTATGTTTTTATCTTCCTTACTGTTGTAACTTGATATATTTATAAATGAAAAGTTTTTAATTTCCGCTGCTTAGTTATCTCTGTTGTACCATTGTTCATGAGTAAATCCGACACGTGACCCCTCCTGGAGCCAAGACTGGGAGCGGGCGTCACAAGTTGGTATCAGAGCCTTGGTTTAAGAGATTTAGATACTAGCACGGTATCTAGACTTAAACTAGGACTCTTGGTAAACAAAGTAAGGTAAGATAGGGAATGTAAATGCCAGTCAGGATAGTCATGCCCATAGGAAAAATGTTGCACGAGGAACATAGGAGGTAGGACTTAAGGTATGCAAGTGCGGAGAATACCCGATTGCAATTAGCTACTGTAAATTTGGTATTTTACCCAAATGAACATATCATAGGTTCTAACTGTTGTGTGGCCTAGTGCGGGGTAGGTTAATTGACAGTAAGATACGTGGTCAATAACTTGTAAAGAATGCCTAGAGAAAGGTAGTTTTAAAAGACCGGTTTTAAAATTCCCGGTAAAGAATAAAAGGAATAGTACGAACACCAGGGATGACTGTGATGAGAATAACTGGGTTTTGAACACATCATAATTATATAAGTGCACGTATATAATTATCATGAATTCAAAATTTGGAGACTTCACGTCACATTAGTTCTAAAGTGTCAGACTATTTTGATCGTAAGATCAGAAGATTAGAAATCATAGTCATGATAGGAATGCGAATAGGACATCCGATACGAAAATCTGATGTCAGTAAAGACGAGTACCTTCAGCAAAGAAATGAAAGTCGTTATGTTAGAAATAGTGGCAAAAGCATTGAAGGTTACGTTGCTATCGATTGTTAATCAATTTCCGGAAGCTTTGACGAGGAGAAGGTCCAATAAGGCGACCGCTAGTGGAGCTAGTCCCAAGGAAGCTTCTGGTAGAAATAGACTCCCGATGAAAGGTAAACGGAAACGGTACAAGGATGAAACAGATCTTGAAGACAATGGCGACGAATTCCACAAGAAGGCTAAGGGAACTTCTGAACAAAGAAGACCGATATGCCGGATGTGCGAGAAACGTCATCATAGGAATTACATTGAAGAACTCAGGAACCGTTGAAGATGAAAAGAGGTGTAGACAAACCTAAATGTTGCCTTTAAGCAAGGAAATCGTATACGCAATAGACGCTGTCACGGTAAAGGAGAAATGAGAAATGTTATGGCAAGAATAGTGGAAACGACGTTCCAAGCTACGTTGCTACCTT